>CABEEJ010004889.1:0-24376 GCA_901482245.1 Timema douglasi
TGTAAGAGTGTGGCGCTCTATAGTGCTTGAACTGCGATGTAAGAGTGTGGCGCTCTATAGTGCTTGAACTGCGATGTAAGAGTGTATTGTTCTATAGTGCTTGAACTGCGATGTAAGAGTGTAACGCTCTATAATCTTGTACTGCGATGTAAGAGTGTAACGTTCTATAGTGCCTGAGCTGCGATGTAAGAGTGTAACGTTCTATAGTGCTTGAACTGCGATGTAAGAGTGTAACGTTCTATAGTGCCTGAACTGCGATGTAAGAGTGTGGCGCTCTATAGTGCTTTTTGTTTGCTTGGTCACTGACTGATATAATATATATAATGATGTGGTTTCTGAATAACAACTTTTGTGTCATAACGCCTCTGCTCAGATGGTCACCTGCTGTGTTTGCTATACAGAAAATTTTATTGTTGATGTTTGCTTGGGTGCCCGCAAAAAGTTTCAGCACTGTTATTTTCTGATCGTGTTAGATAGAATTTAGAGTTAAATGGTATAAATTATAATTACCAAATAGAGCGAAAACAAATGTTATACTCTCTGATAATAGTGTATTAAACTAATTATAGAATGAGCTGTAAAATATAAACTATATTACCTGAAAACCCAAATGACAGCAACAAAGTAAGCAAAATAGGTGTATAATATCAATGAAATTATGTTATGAGCCACAAGTAAATTTGAACGTTTAACATGTCACTTCATACTAATTAACACATACATGATAAAATAGGTCACAGTAATGTTTCATATTTCCTAAAGCACAGGTACGGGTATTTTTTTCTGTGGACCGAGTGCTGCTACGGTAAAATTCTAATAGTAAGTAACTTTTTTTACTTACACTGAACAAATTTACTGAAAATGTTCATATACATCAAATCATGTGATCTGCAAATGTCAGGTTTGATAGATAATATAAATAACTACAAAATAACACAAATATTATAGTAAAATGTTATCAAACCTGACAATAACAAAATATGAATGTTTTATAAGTTTTTCCAACCAGAATATTACTATGGGGCTACCCTAATGCTCACATTTATGAGGTGAGGATGAGAATGGTAGCGTTTTGAGGAAATGTACTCATATATACAGTGAGAAAATAATCACCTGGAAGAGGTCCATTCATTAGATTAACCTGGATCTGACTCGTGACCGTGACTTGACAACGGACCCATCAAACACTCCCAATACATTACCCGAACCCTCAATAGTTTGCCTCACGCTGTGAACCATATTTGTCAACAGTTACCATGGTTCCTTTATCGTAAAAAGGCTTAAATTGTTCTTATAATCGGTGCAGTAATTATCTTCTATGAAAATAAATTAAAAAATGTGTATGGACAAAGGAATATGAAAAGGAGTACTATACTCATCTACGTTTATTACAATCATGTAAGACTCCTGATTTTGTAAATTATTTAAGAATGGATTATGAAACAGTCGAAGATTTGTTGAAATTTGTAAAACCTCTGAATGAAAAAGAAAACTATTTTATTAGAGATACAGTTAGTTAGAAGAACATCTAATAGCAACACTGAGATTTTGGGGACTGGTAGAAGTTTTGAAGACTTACTATACAGTTGTATAATTTTTCCTCAGATAATTGACAAAAAATTCCCAGAAACATGCCATGCCATAATATATTATTGTGACGTAATTTGCCATCCTATCTTGTATTTCCCTAATATTTTTATAATTTTTCTGAATAATTTACCATTTATTTTCGTGTGAAATTAAGCACTTCGAAGTTAGGCCACCGTGTAACACGCTGGTTGCCTGTCTGAAAAATAATACTATTTACACCCACTCATAAAATAAAAGGACGGAAGGAACAACGTATAACATTGTTTTAAATAATTTAAATAAGGAATTTTGATTTAAGGAAGAACACTTACATTTTATTAAACATATTAATTTTCCTTCTAAGAAGTTTGTTTGACTCTTGTATTTATTTTCAACGTCGACCATGATTGTTTTAACGCATGCGCAGAACTATCAAACAAGTGAGTGGTGGATCTCGTGATTGTAAAAGAAGAAAAAAGAAGAAACAAGGCAAGATGTAAATAACTCAAAGCTAGTGCGCTTTTCAATTTTGACAGATAGAAATAAACATTTAATTCTTTTATGAAAATATTGTTCACATTCATTGGCATATATTTCAATATTTATATTAAACCTGCATTGTATTTGATTTTTATCCCTATTCCATAGCCAACATTTTATATTTTGTTTTAATATATTAGTTTTCTCTTTGGACTTGGAAGTATTAAATAGAACATTTTAAAATTTGATTTAGGAAGACCTTCTGTGATGGACTGGGTCTTCTTCCTCGGTGTTGGTCTAATATGGAGCCATCTCTGTGGAGCTCCTAATTCAAATTATTTTTAAAGTGAATTAACGGCTGTAAATTAAAGTACAAGTAGAAAAAATGGAAAGCTAAGTGTGTGTGCAATAACTAGACTGTTTATTTTCGTTTAAATTGTGGAAGAATTTTCATTACTAAAGTGAAACAAATTTCTGAAGTTGGTGTTTCAATATGGACTAATTCATGGGTGAGGTCAAGCCAACTCTTCAACTTTAATTTTTTTTTCTCTTCTATACAAATCAGAATCCATGTAAAAACTTTCAGAAAGACTATCTAATTCAGAGAATTAATTAACATTTTATTTTATGTCTAAATATTAATTGTATGATTTTTTTTCTCTTTTCCTTTTGTTTCAACAATAATATTTTATACTTTGTTAAATTAGAATTATAACTATCCGGAATTCCATAGGTAGAATTGGGATGTGGTAAAAAGTGAAACAATAACAAATCCACAAAAGGTCCATCAATTGTCTATTTTATACATTTTTTATTGTAGTCTAAATTACTACATTTTGTTCCAACAATCCATTTTTTTTGTCAGAGTGTTCATGTTTTATTTTTAAGTTTCCCCAGTGGTCTCGAGTATTGAGAGTCATCGTGCCACTGTCTGAATTAACCGAGGTAAATGTTTTTTTTTTTTTCCTAGATCCTAGGGGTGGCGCCCAACAAAAGCACAATTTTTATACATCTTGATGTTAACTATTGTTATTAAGTAAACATATTTAGAAGACACTGAAAGTATACTACAACTAGTGATATAGATATAGGAAGAAAGTTTTATATTATATTTTATATTTTTTCACTGCACTATATCCTCGCTACTGTCTACAGATGAAACCGCTCTACCTACTTATTCTTGGTCTAAAACAAAATCAAGAAGGTCAAAGTACTCTAATGTACATTCCGATATGTCTTCCGCTCCACTTTCACTTTACTTCTTCATTTATTCGTCGTAGTTGAGGAAAAAATGAGGATCTCAACGACGATGATTTTTTTTTATATAATCAAGTCCTTATTGGCATTCGGAAATAATTCCTTGCATTTTGTTACCAAGCAATCATATGCATCATTTTCAAATTGCACTTGGGATTTCAGGTCCTATCAATGGTATTATTGTCCCTGAGAAATTTCCAGCACTAATCCAATTCTGACCCACGGTTTGGAATGTTGAGAAACTACTTCATGTCTGTTCAAATACTCTGCAATATGTTGATATCACTTGTTCCTAGCTTACATTTTAGTTTGCGATTAAACAATGTACATTAGAAACAATACATGTTATCTGCAGGCACAGAATATTATAGCTATCTTCTTGAGACCTTTACTTTATTTGAGCACGCTGTAAGAATAAGAACATTGTATATTATTATTGTAATTTGCGTAAGTCATTGGAGGCAGAAATTGTTGTATTTTTTTATTACGATTTAGTCATGCATTTGTGGGGTTATTAGTGTAGGCTATAACTATGCCGGGTGTTCATTTGAAAACTTGCCACCTAAATATCTCGAAAACAACGCTTTGTGGAAAAAAGTGTTTGAATCAAAAGTTGTTTGGTTTTGATTATGTTAGTATGACCTTGTCTGACGTTGATAAGGTCACGTTAAGGTCACTTTGATTTTTTTAAATGGGACACACACACTATTTTTTATTGTATATTCTTGAATCTCTAGTCATAGCATTTTTGAAATGGTGGTGTCAAACTTTGTAAAGTAAATCATTAAAGGGATACGAGCCTCACACGTTTCAGCATCGCTGGCGCTGGTGCGGCATTAGGATGGTTAATACGTACCGCGAGAAGGTAGAAGTGTTTGTGTGTGTATTTATATGTATTCACAGAGGACGTTGGCTGCTCAAGAACCAAACAAACATCGTATTCAATAGCAATGCCAGCTACAAATAAAGTACCGTAGTTGTCTCGTTTACTTTCTATTGTGAGCACCTGAAGCAGGCTCTACTGATTTTTTTTAAATGGTTTACAATCTGGAAGAGAGAACGGAATTAAAATTTCTTTATGGAAGTGAGCATCAGTGTGCTCGAAGAACGGCTACAACTTTCAATCAAATACATCAAGATAAAAACGTATTGCATAGTTATGCTTTGGATAGTGTTTCAAAATTTAAAGAAGCTGGATCTGTCTCAAACAAAAAACGGACAGGGCGTGCAGTGTTGAATGAAGTAGCTCAAGTGGAAATTTTGGGTCATCATGTGGAAAATCCAAACAGCTCTGTGCGTGAACTGTCTAGTGCAACCGATGTATCAATTGGTTCGGTTCATAAGACGTTAAAATTAAATAAATTTCATCCGTATAAAATGAAAGTACATTAAACATTAAGTGAAGATGATCCTGATAGGAGAGTACAGTTTTGTGAAGATATTATTGAATGCGAATCCACTGTTATTACAATGTATTTGCTTTTCTGACGAGTGCACTTTTTTCTTAAATAGTTTTGTCAATAAACACAAATGTCGTTATTGGAGTGACAAAAGTCTTCGTATTTTAATGGCGGACATACTCAATGGCCAGAAAAAAACAATGTTTGGGCAGGTGTATTAGGTTACATGATTATCAGTCCGATATTTACTGACGGAAATTTTACAGGAAAAAAGTACTTGTAAGTGCTCGAAGAATCTATTCATCCTCTCATAGTGCACGCCCTATAAAATCAACTAGACCAACAAGGAAACATGGAGCTTGATGAAGATCTTCTACATTTTCAGTGAGATGGAGCCAAACACCAGTGGCTAGATAACCAATTTCGTGGACAATGGATTGGCAGAAGAGGACCAATAGAGTGGCCAACAAGGTCTCATGATTTAAAACCACTAGATTTTTATTTATAGGGATATCTTAAGTCTCAAATTTATGGAATAAAACCAGCAAGTATTGAAGAGTTTAAAATATAGGATAACAAGGGAATGTAGAAGTATTTTAAAAACAACCCTACAAAAAGTCCGAAATGAATTTGAAAATAGACTATATCATTGTTTAGTTCAAAAGGGGGAGAATTTTGAAAACTTACTTCAATAAATAAATAAAAAACAAAGGTTTTGTCAATAATTATTTTGTTTACTCTTTTACAACTACAAGTAAACTTACACACACACGCTCGTGTAAATTATCACGTGCACTCATACAATCACTTCTACCTTCCCGCGGTACGTATTAACCATCCTAATGCCGCACCAGCGCCAGCGATGCTGAAACGTGTGAGGCTCGTATCCCTTTAATGATTTACTTTACAAAGCTTGACACCACCATTTCAAAAATGCTATGACTAGAGCTTCAAGAATATACAATAAAAAATAGTGTGTGGGTCCCATTTAAAAAATCAAAGTGACCTTAACTTGACCTTAGAAACGTCAGACAAGGTCATACTAACATCATCAAAACTAAACAACTTTTGCTTCAAACACTTTTTTTTCAAAAAGCATTGTTTCCGAGATATTTAGGTGGAAAGTTTTCAAATGAGCACCCGGTACTCCCTCAGGCATGGGCGGACAGGCGTCAGCAGCATTCTCTTGTTTATCTTGATTAAAAGACTCAACTCTACTACAAGATTTGTTTATTAAAATATCTGACGCTGGTAAAGCTTCGTTGTAAAACGCATGTACAGTCTCATTCTTTAGAAAAAGTACTACTTGAATAACAATGAGTTTGCATATTGGTTGACGTCACCAATACATAGTCGTGACACAGTTTTAATATTCCACCTGTCTTGGGATTATTCTTTCTCTTCCCCCCCCTCCCCCCCAAGGATTAGCTCCTAAGTCTTGTTTCCTTCATTGTCTATTGGTTGTTGGGATGCCCACCCACCTTCACCTGAGTCCTTTCACCAATACTTTTTATCGGTGGAAAACGGAAAGGTTCCAAAGGAACGACAGTAAGGAAGACGATCCACTCAGACTAGGCAATTTCTTTATAAGAAGAGCATACTTTGATACAGAGAGTACCAATCATAGAAACCAAGAAATATTCACTGGATGGTCTGAAGGGCACTTCTGTCTCACAGACAGCCCATATGATGTTCGTAAGTGCAGGTATCAATGTACTCATGGTGTTTGTAAGTGCAGGTATCAATGTATTCATAGTGTTTGTAAGTGAAGGTGTCAAGACACCCATGGTGTTTATAAGTGCAGGGGTAAATGTGCCCAAAGTTTTCTTAAGTGCAGGGGAAATATTTTAAAAGTTTCTTTTTATGCAGAAATAACATTGTTTTAGTACATACCAGCATCATGGCTTGTTTCAAATTCCACTCAATCTTTGGCTTTATTTTGAAAATATAGTACTCCTCACGCACAGATCCCACGTTTGCGCAGTACGCAGCTCTTGTAACTGAGATAATTCTGTTATAAATATGGCGTTAAAACACAATACCGTTCTAGGTTACAATAGTCTACTAGATTTTAAGTAAAAGCGTTGTAAAATCTCCCAATCTCTTTGTTAATGACTTGGTAAATTGAAGAACACTAAGCCTTTAACAAACAAGATTGTTAACTCATTTGGTTAGAAAATTTAGGTATTTAACTATTACAGCATTAACTATGCAAATGCACTATGCTAATAAATCGATCCTTAAATACAATTTTCACAATTGTAAAATATTATTAGATAATGTATTATGAGATGGTTAGATATACTTATCAAAATGATAGTTCATATTGGCCAGCCGGATGAAAATGAAATGAATTTTGATTAACATTTGAACTGTCAGAAAATATCATGCTATCGTTAACAAACTATAAATTGTGCTAATCCCAGTAGAATGTGTCTTACGTAAATGTTGGTTATGAAGTATTTCTAGGAGAAGAATGTGAACTTAAGAGAGAATTCCCTTGTTATACTTATTTATGCCTATGTCTAATAAAGCTGTGTGTGCTAACAACAAATCAAGGACCTGAATATAGAATACACATATTAAAACAGACAATTGAAATGTGGTTCTGCTTAAGCCTAGATAAAAATCAAATTAATGAAATAAAATATGTGTATGAAGTATACAACGTTTGATTGAATATAAACTACCAAAATGAGTATTATAGCATAATTTTGTATTGGGGGAGACATGAACTAGGCCATGGAACGAGCAAAATCACCAGGGGATGTTAAAACTAAATATGTTTAAAACCTTTATAGCATAACAATAAAATCTCCCCCAGAAGATAATTTGGAGACGGGAGCATTTAGGTTGAGCACTTACAGCAGTGACATTGCATAGTAAAGTTATAGCAATCAGCAATATTTAGACTTAACACTTACAATGTAAGTCAGCTAAGTTAATGTGAACGTAAAACCAGATTTGTATATCCATGCTTGGTGCGGACAAAGGTATAATAATGTATTAATAAGCTATAAATCCTAAATTGTAGTAAAAAACTTAACTAGGACTAGTAATTTCAATAAGTCAAATATTTCGCGAGGAACTTATTTTGGACACAGTTTATTGTGGAAAGAACATCCACGATGAAAATTAATGTTATTAGTCTGTGTCTTTAGTTTGTTTTCTATGACCCGCTTCAGTGGCCGCATGCTCTAGGGCGCTACTTTCACAATATACCAGACTGGAGAAGATCGGGGTTTGATCTCGGTTGGGTGCACCTTGGGTGGTTTTCTTAACTCTTTTCACGCTCTCCTTCCAAGAAAATGTGTGTGCACCTCTAATAAATTAAAACCATAATCCCTAACACATTAGTTTAACTATTACACAGGCGTACAACCCGAATGGATAGCAAGATGTGGTGCCCCCAAAATTAGTGTTTAATATGTAGGCCTATTTATCAAATGGCACAGGCATCCAATAATTGTTTAACACAGAAAGAAATTGAATTACAAAACAATAACTAAAATAATTGAAGTAAAATTAGCAGCGTGTATAAAAGGAAAATAATGGCTATGATGGTTAAATTAATATTCAAATTTAGACATTAACTTGAGTAAAAATGGATACAAAAGTCCTTTAATTGCTATACACAGAATGATTTAAATTCTCCTAAGAGACTCGCCCAGTTTCAAGAAGCTTGGAGAAGTATCATAACATCAAGAGATTAAACCCTAAACCTATTTAATCTGGTTTAAAAAGATTATCAAACGCGCTCTAGATGAAAATAAATGGGTGGTTTTATTCTGCTTGATCCCTAAACTGGGAACTGGGTGAGTAGTGCGTGCTCATCCCATGTTTTAAATACATTTTTATTTTGAGATAAGTGAAATAAAGAGCATTCTGTGTATAGGTGGGGGTAAGGTTATGTTTTCACAGAAGAGTCGGGGCTTGGATTTCTGAGGATGTGGGCTCGTTAATGCTCAGAAGTCATAGATATACCTCAGTTAAACAAACTACCATGACCCCATGGCTTCTTTGGTGCTGACTGACAGCTCACAGCTGACTTCTGACAGTCAACATTCAGGTATATAACTAAATGTTGACTGTCATAAGTGACAACTGTGACACATGTTTTTGCAGATCATATGATTCGGCGTAGGGATACATAATTTGTTCTGGTAGCTTTTCAAAGCCGTCAGCTGTCAGCTCTGAGCTGTCAGTCAGCACCAAAGAAGCCATGGAACTACTACCATAACATAACATCACTGCTTTCCTTGAGGAAATAGAGGTCCGTACTTTCCAGTACAATATCCATGTCTATAACCTGGTCAGGTAAGTAGTATACCCTTCATATGAATGCCAAAAGTTCCTTCTTTTGTGCATTCAGTTATAAAACATATATACACTTCCGCATGGAGAAATATTATTTAAATTAAGTTTTATGGTGCACCGCACAGATTTCTATAGCTTTAGCCTTAAAAAGATATATTTACTAGAAACTAATAAGATTTATGAAAAGATATGTTATACATTGTTAAAGAAATACTCAATCAAATAGCTTAAATTAAATAATAAACACTTATACAGAATAATTGTGAAAAGAACATCCGTCCACCAAAGAGCATAACGATCAATTTCACATTTTAAAGATCTCCAAAAATAGGTATATATCTATATGTATATTTTCTTATAGATAATTATCTACTGGTTATATTAAAATATATTTCAACTGAGATATATTTATTTAATATATTACTACAACTTGATAGTGATAATTTCTTTCGTATCTCAAATAGTTACGAAGATATTATCAAAAGTGTAAATTTCTGCTTATGTATGGTAAAGTACCCCCAAAGTTATTTATATAGAAAAATGAGAAATTGTCATTATATACGCCACGTTAAATAATGCTTGCTTACAAAATTTAACAATAATTTTATTGTTTAATTGGATTTTGAGAAAATATCTGATTTCTAGTTTTGCCCTTAAGCAAACTACCCTTATTTTAGGAATTTATATTTATTCCCAAAGAATTCTTAAGTGGACCTTATGATAATCCTAAATAACAAGTTTTAGCCCAAACGGTAAAATGGTTTCGGCTCTGGGGTGAGATAATGTAGATACACACAGACAAACGACATCACGAAAACCACTCTTCTATTTTCAGGTGGGTCAGAAAATGTCAACATTTATGTAACGCTTGAGTTAGATTTTTTATAACGATAGCAATACTTCTCTCTCCGAAGGGATGGGTGGAAGTAAAAATTAGCACAATTCATTCATTTATATAATAACATTCCCTGTCTCTTTAAAATAACTTATGGTCTTTAAAATTGTACAAAAATTGAGAAAAAAGAATTAAAAAATATTTATTAAAATTAAATCCCTACGGTAAGCCTTAAAAACTAAATTTTAGAAAATTATTACATTATAAAATTATTTATATTATTGTAAATAGAATATGATTTAAAACAACTATTATAATACATTGTAGTGATACTGTTTAGGCCCCTCTAATTTATTTGAAAAGTCATGGATGAAGTATATCTCTATTTAAAGAACTGTATGCAGATCTTACTTTTAATTCATCATCCATGCATGACAAGGCAAAATTGAATGATTTAATTTCAGTACAAGATTCTAAATTCAAGCTATATCTTTATTATTAATAACACTTTCAATAATTATTTTTATTTTGCTGAGTTTCAAGCCCATAAAGCATTTTAAGAAGTAAATTCAAACATTTTACATATTAAACTTTTCTTTGTTTAAAAACTTCTATCTCTCTAACTCTCTTCTATCTATCTAATATCTCTCCTATTGGTTGGTTTTAACACTAAAGACAAGGGGTCCAAGAAGCAAGGGGTGGGTCATATATAAGGGGCTGGAGCATCTTCTGCCTATAGCTAGCTCACTCTTTATCTCTAGCTCTCCGCGTCAGTTGTCAAACGAGTAAGAACTATGTCATTTTAATTTTGAATATAAAATATTAAAAGTATAATTAATTAAATAAGTCCTATATAAACATTGAAATTTACTAATTTCCACAATTGCTAACAAAAAGACAACTAGTAAGTAGATCCTACAGTAGGCTAAGTATATAATCGGATTATCATATAGCCATGTGATAGCAAGTGCGCAGTAAGATGAATGGTATCCCAACCCTGGGGCGTGTGAACATAATAACGGTAAGGTAACAATTGGCGCCCAACGTGGGGCATGCATGGGTAGTCATTGTCATAATCATCATCATCATCATCATAATCATTAATTGTAACGATACAACATATTAATTGTAAAATTATTTGTTTACCTAGTATTGTAAAATGTACTCCAAATTATTTAGTATAATTATTAAAAATCCATATTTGTTTTATACAAAAGAATGTTTATATTGGTCTTAACACCAACTAAACATAACTCATAACGTCATTAGTGTGGTTATTAAAAAGTGATAACAAGCCCTAAATAGAATATAGAATTTATCTTTGGTTAGAAACCGGGTTATTTTGACTTCGAAAACCCTCTGCCGCCTAGCAATTAAAATATAAACTAAAATTCAAATATCGAGAGAAAGTATTTCTTGAAACGTCCCTATGACTACTGTGCCTACTATACTATGACTATTGTGCCTGTACTACTATACTATCACTACTGTAACATGACTATTATACAATGACTACCGTATCATGACTATTATACTATGACTACCGTATCATGACTACTGTACTATGATTACTATGCTATACTTTTTGTACTATAACACATTCCTTTATATTAGTTGTGTCCGACCATTTTTAAACAAGATCCACATTGTAAGGATGAGGGCTTTACCGCAGGGAAGGAGAGAGGGAGGGGGTGTACATTCCCCTTCGGGTCAATGTTGATCCCATCAGTCAGGACTATGATTAAATGAGTCAAACATAGAAATAAAGCAATATCCCTATGCTAATATTTTAAATGAGTCAAACATAGAAATAAAGCAATATCCCTATGCTAATATTTTAAATGAGTCAAACATAGAAATAAAGCAATATCCCTATGCTAATATTTTAAATGAGTCAAACATAGAAATAAAGCAATATCCCTAAGCTAATATTTTAAAGGAGTCAAACATATAAATAAAGCAATAGTTCTATGTTAATATTTTAAAAGAGTCAAATATAGACATAAAGCAATATCCCTGTGCTAATATTTTAAATGAGTCAAACACAGAAATAAAGCAATATCCCTATGCTAATATTTTAAAAGAGTCAAACATAGAAATAAAGCAATATCCCTAAGCTAATATTTTAAATGAGTCAAACATATAAATAAAGCAATAGTTCTATGTTAATATTTTAAAAGAGTCAAATATAGACATAAAGCAATATCCCTATGCTAATATTTTAAATGAGTCAAACATAGAAATAAAGCAATATCCCTATGCTAATATTTTAAATGAGTCAAACATAGAAATAAAGCAATATCCCTATGCTAACATTTTAAATGAGTCAAACATAGAAATAAAGCAATATCCCTAAGCTAATATTTTAAAAGAGTCAAATATAGACATAAAGCAATAGTCCTATGATAATGTTGTTTGATTAGACATTGGTGGAACCTAAATAGTGTTGTAAAACATAATAAACCCCCTTCTACCTCTTTATACATCCCATATTCGTTCAGAGCGAGGCGTACAATCGAATTTTAAGTTTAGATCCTAGCGTCAAGACATTTTCTAATTGAAGAGTAAGGCAAGATCGTAAATAAATAGTATACATAGGCGTGTGCAGCTATAACATGGGTTCCTTTTACTATCGATTAATATTAATACATTCTTCTGAGTAAACAACCCAAGGGTTGGTTTGATGAGATATATATCCATCCGGAGCTGGGCATACACACTCAACCTTTCTGCTGGTTAGTGAAATCTGCACCATCTGGTAGAAGTGTCATGTACTATGAGAGGTCAAGAAGTGTGGTGGCTCCCTGTTTCCTTACAAACTCAATTTCTATGACCAATTGTGAAAGGTCCTACCAATTTACCGGAAAGATATTTTCCCAATTCATATTCCTTTCAAAATTCTCTTACAGTCCATAATTGACTTGTGACTGATGGCTTTATTTCCCATCCAAAGGAAGTTGTGAAAGGATTTTTATGGTTCAAGAAAAATCCGTTGAACCCGACTGGGTTTGAACCCATGACAATCGGGCCTTGAGGCGAGAACTTTACCTCAAGACCACCAAGGTCAACTTTAGTACATTCCACAGCCATAGATCAATCAGATGATTCCAAAGGAGTCAAAATCTGCTCAAGTAAGATCAGATGAAACTTTGCATTCAGACAAATATAAGAGTATTTAAAAGTACGAACATTAAAAACTAAAAGCATTCTTTAATTATTTATATTTTTGATAGATTCCGAAAATGGAGGAGGAGGTAAGGTATCTATCTACCCTAACAGTTGTAGTTGATACATAAGTCTGGTCAGCTATCCTTGCGACACTCATTCATGTCTGGAAAATAAAGATCAAAATCACGACCACACACATTCACTGTTTTGGGGATATAATATATCGTTGTGGAGCCCGGAGAAAGGACAGGTTTCTAGTAACTACCAAGCATTATTATTCGTGAAAGGGTTATGCCTGTTGGATGAACATTAGAGTCGCGACTATCCGTTCTAAAGTTGCGGCATTCCGGGCCAGATAACAGAAAAGCTTGATAATATGGAATCCATGTGTAAATAGTTTTCAGCATGGGTCTGTCTACTTTTTTTTTTAAATATTCACAGAACACTTAACTTTGTTTTAATAGAATCTGCCCATTTTCTGATTGAGATGTAAAATATAAATACAGTAATAATTGTAGGGGGACAGTAGAAATTAAACGAGAATATATATATTTTAAATCTTTACTATACAGTACTTTATTATGGAAACGGAACATCGGCTACAAAACAAGAACAACGAGTGAAAATATATTGCGTCAAATGGATTACATTATAAATTAAGTAAATATTTTATAGTGGATATGTAGGCCTACCAGTTTGCTTATTTTGATACGCACATGTTGACACCGAGGACCACGGCGGATAATAGGGAGCACCAGAAAATCGAAACCTTGATAATCTCGACCCTAGTGTACTTGATTACAAAATAATAGTTTTGAGGTGTGTGAAATTCTCTTTTTGATGTATTAAAAAATATACCAATTACATTCTACAAATATTTATTTTTAATATAGTAGGCCTACAATAAAGATGATAGATACTATTATTAAAACTTTTTAACTTGTATAAGTGCGAAAATATTTCACAACAATCTTCATTATAAACAACCACATTATAGGGAAGATAAGTGGTTTTTGGACCGATACTAATGTTGAGCCCCACATGCTCTTACAGGACTAATAATTTTTGGAGAGGTGGTGGATATGGTTTACTACACCTATCAACCTAAGAGACATAAAGAATAGTGGGCTATGTTTATGTGCACAACGAAAATGGCAAGAAGGCGAGTGACTATAAATAAAGCGGAAGTGGCTAGAAACCCTACCAGCCCCCTCCCCCTTCCCCCCTCCTACATCCCACTCTATCCGGCTGATTTAGATGTGGTCCATCTTATACTTGCTAAATCCGGCAAAACCAATTCCTAAACCACGCAATTTGTTGAATCAGAACTGAATTAGTAGAGGAGCGGTAAAATTAGGTTGGCTCTGCATTGTATTACATATTTATAGCGAAATTTATTTAGCTTGATTCACAGATTCTCTGAAAAGAGAGAGCAGAGTAAAGCTTTATTCACAGGTTCTATGAAAATAAAAAGCATACTAAGATTTAATTCACAATCTTTCTGAAAATAGAGAGCATACTAAGACTTGATTCACAGGTTCTCTTAAAATAGAAAGCATACTAAGATTTGATTCACAGGCTCTCTGAAAATAGAAAAAGCATACTAAGATTTGATTCACAGGTTCTCTGAAAATAGAAAGCATACTATGATTTAATTCACAAGCTTTCTGAAAATAGAGAGCATACTAAGACTTGATTCACAGGCTCTCTGAAAATAGAAAAAGCATACTAAGATTTGATTCACAGGTTCTCTGAAAATAGAAAGCATACTAAGACTTGATTCACAGGTTCTCTGAAAATAGAAAGCATACTAAGACTTGATTCACAGGTTCTCTGAAAGTAGAGAGCATACTAAGACTTGATTCACAGGTTCTCTGAAAATGTATAGCATACTAAAGCTTGATTCACAGGTTCTCTGAAAATATATAGCATACTAAGATTTGATTCACAGGTTTTCTGAAAATAGAGAGCATACTAAGACTTTATTCACAGGTTCTCTGAAAATAAAAAGCATACTAAGATTTGATTCACGGGTTCTCTGAAATTAGATAGCATACTAAAGCTTGATTCACAGTTTCTCTGAAAATAGATAATATACTAAGATTTGATTCACAGGTTCTTTGAAAATAGAGAGCATACTAAGACTTGATTCACAGGTTCTCTGAAAATAGAAAGCATACTAAGACTTGATTCACAGTTTCTCTGAAAATAGAAAGCATACTAATATTTGATTCACAGGCTCTCTGAAAATAGATAGCATACTAAGATTTGATTCACAGGCTCTCAGAAAATAGACAGCATACTAAGATTTGATTCACAGGCTCTCAGAAAATAGAGAGCATACTAAGACTTGATTCACAGGTTCTCTGAAAATAAAGTGCAGAATAAAAGTCGATTCACAAGTTCACCCAAAATGTATAGCAGAGTCTGAATGAGTGGCGCAATAATTCACTTGCTAGCAGAAGTTTATGTTGGCCCATAATACTTTACATTACTAATTAAGAACAACTGATCATAAAATAAAAACAATAATTGATGGAATGGATTTATCAGATTATTTAAGGCTATTTTCACATTGTATTAGGGTTAATTATCGCTGTTTTGTGACACAATTCAATACACGAGATTTTCACTAAACGAGCCATTTCAAATAGTTTCAACACACTTCACGAAGCTGTTTAACTGTCTCTAGTTAAAATAAGCTTTGCGCTATTTAAAAGAGCTGGTTAGTCATAAGTGTTGAATGATATTTTATCTCGAGCCAGGTTTACAGCGAGAATCGTGCTGAAATCTTGTGATAAATATGATTGTGAACTCTCTGTTGTACTATTTTTTTCTGATGCATATTTAAATCCAAAGTAGTTAGTGAGCAGCTAGTCGAACCTCTGTAGCGCTTTGGATTGATGGTACACAACGATTAATTGCCTTTTTAATTATTTAACTAATCATTAGATAGCCTTCATTGTTTTGTCCTAGTACATCCATTACATTTCTATTGTTTATGTTTTCCCCCAAATAAATAATTTATTCACACTTTGCATTTTGAGGAATGTGGCCTAGAGCAACAATCAACCATTGTTGATTAAATACAATATTAAAGTGTTTCAGTAGATATTAAATCAATCCTTAGCTACTAATTAACTATTAACTTTGAGGCCTACAATTTTCTAGTAGGTGTGTAGGCCTTGCCGTTCTTCCCTTCTTTAAATGTTTAGTTTAATATAGATGTTTAGAAACATTTTTCTTTACATACCCATATTGTTTTCTCTCCTCCATTATATTCCACTAATTTGTTTCTATTATCCTTTTATGTACATTTTTCTTTCTTATCTTGTGTTTTGTCCATTTTTCTCCTATTTTAATCTATAATCTATCTATACAATCTACCATATTTCTAACATTTTTAGAACAAACAAATAGCAATCCATTTAGAGAAGCTGGCTCATCTTAACATCAATGTGGTATTTTTACAAACATGTCTTAACCTAGGCCTAGCCCCAAAGGGTCTTACTATACATTTGCCTATATCTGTGATGCCTCCACAGATCAAACCCAACATAGCACAATTAGGTAACCTCACTTCTTTAATCCTGACATCACAAGTAAGATATCACTACTGCCTGTTTGTTGGCCTACTAAAATTCTCAACAACTTATTTAATTTTGTAAAACCATTTCTCTTTCATCTTCCAAACTCATTCCTATAATTGACATTATAAAAAATCATTAAGTGAAGAAAATGAACAGTATAATATAGAATAAATTGATAAAACTTTCCACACCCTGCATCAACGCACTACCTGCACCCACACCCACACTCATCAAGCAACCACCCTCAATAGGAGAAAAACCCTCCCTCGCCTGCCTTTTTGGCCTACTCACTCCCTCTCATATCAAGCCTTCTTTACTCAAATCAACTGCACGTTCTCCTTCAATACACGAAATAGAACATAGCCACGTCAACCAAGCTATGAACCTATAAGACCAATCTCTTACTCTTACTGAAATAGATGTTCTATCCTGAGGCTTAACATTTTCACCGTCAACCAACTTTGATCACTTCACTCTGGTAGAAGATAGCATTACCTATGCTAGGAACTTGAGGCTCTAATATTTATTTAAGAATAACCAGGTCAACCAAGATCAGAACTAGATGGCAGATCCAGCACTGAAGAAGTTCACTCCCCCCTCCAACTAAAACCCTCTCCAAAACCTTCAGACCATTCATTGGAACAATGTATTTCTTATTTCTTGGTCAAAGTGACAGAGCCATCATTTCCTAAATCATTACATACATACCAAAACCTCAATACTGATGAGAGAGAGGTCCTATCAAGGCTTAAAAACAATCGAGAAATTATAATACTTCCTGCAAACAAAAGATCCCTCACAATGATACTTAACAAATCCACCTATATCACAGAAGCACAACGAAAACTTGCAGTGGAAAATACGTGCAAGAAACTGTATCATAGTCCTATAAGAGAACACAACAATCTCATCAAGAACTTTTTTAAGTACATGGACCACGTCAGGGTTTCTTTTTCAAATCATTATAGGTCCTAACAGACCGTAATACATCCACACATCTCATGTCCAAAATTTACTAAAAGGAAATACCTCCACCAGGTGGCCCCATTGTTGCTTCTTGTGGGGCCCCCACCGATCGTATTTCAGCGCAGTTCCTTCACACATAAAGGACCCAACAACTTCCTTAACCACTTACAATACATTACAAACAAAATTTCCATTGATGCATACTTGGTAACCATAAATGTTAATTCGCTTTACACTAACATACCATATGCCATGGAACATCATATATATTTATGATATGATATTCTGCTTTACAAACTCTAGAAGTTCCTCTTGTTCATTGGTCCTTAATCTTGACATAGCCCCAATCATACCAGGACCTCCGTATGAATTCCTAATTAGTTTTTTTATACACGGTTATGGCCTCCTTTATGACTAACTGACCTTTCTTATCTCTTTCAATAGCATCATAATTAGGTGAATGGTGTATTTGAGCTGTTATTACTGTTGTCTGACCCAAGTTGTCTTCCCTCCTATTCTCTCTATTTACATTTCCTGAATAAGTTTGGGGTCGCTGGTTCCTATCTCTTTGCCATGAATTGGGAGAATTAATGGGTTGATTTCTAACGCCACCATTTAACATGAGACGGGGTCTCGCACGTTCCATATTTTATGGTTCAGTCATTGTTGTTAAGTTGTCCGGTGCCTAACTCTAATTCACGCTTCACTCTCTCTCTTAGAGTTTTTTTTGTCATATTGTTTTTTTTAAATAAATAAACTCTCTTGCGACAAACCTGTCTGTTATTTTTGGGAGATCACCAAAGGTCGGGTAACAAGAGAGAGGCTGTGCCACTCTGATAACTTTGAGGGTAGTGGGTCACGCTTGGGGAGCGTTAGGGCTAAGAGTAGAGACCTCTCGTCTGTAATTTTTGTGGTTTATGTGCCCTGTGTATTTATTCATGTTTATTTACTTTTCATGCTGTCTGTGACCATGGTGACCGCTCCACAAGCTGGTAAGACGACTTTCACCACGTATAGGACTGAAGTGTATCGCCTGAGCTGAGACCAGTTGGTGTCCGAGTTGACGTCCGGGGACGTCTCATTTCCTCCAAATGCTACTGTGGGTGAGCTCAGATCTAATCTGTGTGGGGAGATTAGTGGGACTAGGGAGGCCTTGACTGACTTGGGTGTTGACGAGGATGCGAGTGAGGATCCACCTACCCCTGCACCGATAATTCCACCCCCAACCCCACCATTCACTAAGTGTCAGAATAAAGTACTTTTGGATATCCTAAGCCGTATTCCTGTATGTGCTGCTCAGGATCACACTGACCTAATAAATTTTGTAGTTGAGATTAACAGAGCGTCATCTTTGAAATTAGCCAATGAAAGGGAGTTTTTAACTCTGTGTTTGTCTAAAACTTTTGGATTCTTTACTCAGTTGTTTTCACGAGGAATTCAGGATAATATATCTATGAGATCACCTACTGACCTTGTATTGGGGTCATTATTGCCTAGAAGGGTGAGAAAAAATGTGTAGGGAAGTTATACATAGATTTCAGTACCCTCATGAGTCAATGAGGAACTTTGTATTGGCTACTACGGAGGCGGCTCAAGTTCTCAATAGCGGTCTCGTGGAGCACCAAATTGTAGACAAAATTCTTGAAAATGTTTCCCCCCCGGTGACATTTTGTGTTTACGAATAAACATCGTACTGTACAGGAACTATTTT
Organism: Timema douglasi; assembly: GCA_901482245.1. Taxonomy (NCBI): domain Eukaryota; kingdom Metazoa; phylum Arthropoda; class Insecta; order Phasmatodea; family Timematidae; genus Timema; species Timema douglasi. Next base: position 19,294 of record CABEEJ010004889.1, read on the forward strand.
CTCTGGCCACTAATATAGAGTACGTTACTCTCAGAAAATGAGTATTTGTTAGCGCATGTGCCCACGACGGCACGTCGCGAACGCGCATGCTTGACTCCCGAGGCCACCAATTTGGCATTTTCTATTACGGCTGTCCCATCGGAGGTCCAAGATGGGAATGTTTCTAGAAGTCACCCCAGGGATTAAGATACTAGTAGTTTCCTGTCCCGTGACCTCTCGCATGTTAGGTGTTTCCGTTGCCAGAAGGTATGTCACACAGAGTTAGTGTAGAGCGATAAATCTGTTGGGTGTGCCCCTAGTCGTGGTCCAGACGCGCCGAATCTTTCTATACCACGCGTTCTTTCTCCAGTTGTTGCTATCCTAATAGGTAAGGAGAAATGTTCAGGTCTGTTAGATATGGGAGCCAGCGATTCCTTTGTTTGCCAAAGGTTTTTTTCATAAGTTAAATGGCAGAATTAAGATTGATTATAAGTCGGTTCCTCCTAAAGCTTATGAGGTGGCAAATGGGTAAAATGTTATGGTAGACAGCAAAGTGATTTTCTTTATCAAGATAGGTGGGGTTTTCTGGGAAAGTCAATTTTTCGTCCTTCCGGACCTTCCTTGTAATATTTTTCTGGGAAATAACTTTATGTTCAACACTCAAGTCAAGTTAGATTTAGGTCGATTGAGGATGTCTTTTAACTTCAAGCCAAATGTATTCGTTCCATTTGGTAGTGGGGAAAATCCTCGAGATTTTTTCTTGATTGTTGAGGAGTGCGAGGAGATTGATCGTTTGGTAGGTCGATTCCCTGACGTTATCACTGACCGATGGGGAAAGTGCGACATTCTGCCGTACTATATTTTGGCACAGGACCATATACCCGTCAGATCAGGTCCCTACTCCAGTGCGCCACCTAAGTTGGAAATCTTCAAGAATATTATCCATGATTTAGAGAAAAAAGGAGTTATTCGCCCCTCCAAATCTCTTTATGCGAGTCCCGCGTTCATAATCCCAAGGAAAGGTCATGGACATTGTTTGATCGTGGACTATTGGAAACTAAATAAGACAATTGTGTTAGACCCATACCCCATGCCCAGCATTGAATCCACCTTCCAACATCTCGGTGGGGCCAAATAGTATATCTTATCGACTTAAATGCCAGCTTCCTACAATGTGCGCTCTCTGAGTCATCCAAGAAATACACCGCATTTATCACCCCTTGGCAGGTTTATGAATTCAATCGCGTGCCCTTAGGTACTAGCTGTGGGGGCAAGATCTCAGTAGGGTATTATACCACATACTTGCTGACTTGAAATAAGATTTTTTATTCAATTATTTCTACGAAATTTATATATACAGCAAATCCTTTGAGGACCACTTGTGTCATGTAGAGACAGTGTTAAGGCACCTTCGCGAGTTCGGATTGACTGTCAATCCCGAGAAAGTTGCCAGGGCCAAGAAATCTGTCCCGTATTTTGGGTACATCATTTATGAAGAGAACCTCCTTGTCGACCCCGAACAGGTAAAGCCTATCTTAGACTTCTCTGCTCCCATGAATATAAAGGGTGTGTTGTGGTTTTTGGGAATGTGCGCGTACTATGCTAGATTCATCCCAAACTTTTCTGACATCGCTAACCCTCTTAACTCTCTGAAGAAGAAAGGTGCTATGTTCACTTGGGGACCTACCCAAAATGACGCCTTTGTCGTGCTCAAATACCATGTTGTTTCGTCAGCTGTCCTGCACATACCCGACTTCTAGATCCCCTTTCAATTGCATGTCGACGCTTCCTTGGTAGCACTGGGAGCAGTTTCTCCGCAACAGACTCCTGAAGGCAGTAGGCCGGTGGCGTTCACTAGTAGGACCCTGGCCCCGGCCAAGAGAAAGTGCAGTACTTATGAAAAGAATGTCGATATTGTATCTACGGAATTGAGAATTTTACTGATTACCTTGAACTCCACGACAACATGGCTCTGAGTTGGATGGGGAACCACCCAAGGCAGTTAGGAAAGATTAGTCGGTGGTTGTGGAAACTCTTTAGATATAAGTTTACGAGGCATAACGTAGCCGGGAAAGTCAATTTTGTTGCCGACGAATTATCACTTATGTCTGAGGATAAGGACCCCGTAGGATACTTTGGGGAGGAATGCTTATTGTGTGTTATACACACAATCCTGGAGTCATTCATTTATATCAAAGACCATCAATTGAGGGACCAATTTTGTACGCAGATGGTTGAAAAGATTAAGCGCGGAGAAAAGGTTGGTAATTATGAAATCCATAAAGGCCTCCCCGTAGTTAGGATAAAGGGTAGACTCAAGTACTTCATCCCCGAGAAACTTAGGCCGATGATGTTGAGATATTTTCACGACTCTCTCCTCAGCGGTCATTGCGGCATTCTCAAAACCAAATGCAAAATCTCCAAAGAGTTATTTTGGCCTTTAATGGTGAGAGATGTTATGGATTGTGTACGTAATTGTGAGCCGTGCCAATTGGATAAACCCACTCGAAACTCGAGGATAGGTTTCCACTCTGCAAACATCGCCAAGCGCCCGTAGGAGAAAGTTTTTATTGACTTTGTTTGCCCACCGACCCTCTCCTCCCAAGGCAACACTTCCATTATTGTTGTTATAGACACCTTCTCTAAGTTCGTAATTCTCCTCCCACTTAGAAACATGAAGGCTATAACCACCGTTAATGCCTTGTGTAGGCGTGTGTGGGCGATTTTAGGAACCCCGAGAATTGTTGTGAGTGATAATGGATCATGTTTCAGGTCTAGGGCTTTTGGGGACATGTGTTTTTTGGGGGGATCAAGCATGTGGCCAATAGCCCCTATAACCTGTCGCCGAACCATGTTGAGAATTTCAACCGTAACCTAAATATTGCGCTGACTATCTTCTACCATCAAGATCACTCCTGCTGGGATCAAGATATTGATCTTTTGAACGTAGCATTTAATGCCTCCTTCCATGAGTCCGTCAAGGCCACCCCTTCCTCGATTTTCTTCAAAAGGGACTTGAACCACCCCTTGTTGACCAATTGGGATTTGACCTTCTTCTGAACGATGCTGATAACTGCCCATATGAGGACAGATGCGAGCTGGCCTTTAATAACCTGCAGAATTCCCAGAGAAAGGTAGCTTCCACCTATAACTGGGAAAGTATACCCGTCACATTTAAGCTAGGGGACAAGGCCGTTTGTAAGTGTTTTCTCATTATCTAGGCTGCCGACAGGTCTTCGGCGAAACTGGCATATAAGTGAAGTGGTCAATGGTTGATAGACCAGTTCCTCACACCAGTTTCAGTGATGTTGAAAGAAGTAGTAGACCCGTCTTTAGTACGCAGAGCGCACGTCAGCTACCTAAAGGCCATTACGTGATGAGTCTTGACCTTCGTACGTGTGGCATTCCCCTTTTATGTTTATAGGTTTTTTTAATATTTATTTTGTGATCTAAGATGGCTTTGTGAGTCTTAGGAGTATAGTTGTAAATACACATATATATGGGGGGAGGGCCTCCCTCTCACCTTTTGACTTTGTTTAATGGTACGTTAGAATTAAGACTTATCCCTTCCAGAAACTTGCTTGTACTCTCTGTATCTGAAGTGCGTGTCAGTGCATCGCTTCAAACAAGAGAAAATTGTGATGAACGTTCGCTACCAGCAATGACTGCCATCTACGACACATAGAGCGGTAGGCCCACCTCTCCACCATTAGTGGATAGCTACCGCTTAGCCCAGAGTAGTGGGTACTCTTGTGGCTTCTGCCGTATGAAATGTTGGTTAACGCCTCTGTATCAGGGGCAAACAAGGCTAATAGTATGAACTTTTTGACTTGTCAATGGTTAGGGTAAATTTGTGTATGATGTGTGTTCTCAAAGACGCCTCCCACTTCAAGCCGATTTCTCTCGCCCCCCTTCCTTTTCGTAGAACTGGACGCCAAACGGCTGGAGAAGAGTTCCGAACAAACCTCAGCGTGAACCTCCTTAGCGGCGATAGTCCAAAGAATGTGCCGAGGTCTTCATCCACCGAGAGATCTGAACCAAGGTGGACATATCTGGATGGGTGCCTGTGGAGCGAGAGCCTGCCTTGATATCTTCTGGCGTGGTCACTGGGTGCTTCCTCATTCCTGGTGAAGGCCTCACGTGGTACCCGAGCCATCGTAAACTTGTAAGCCAGCTGTGAACCTGGGGGTGGCACCCTCCCGTTTGTTGACCGAAAGCTGAGGACCTTTCTTCACTCAAGGGAGAACATTGTAACACTGTTACAACATATGTTGTAACAGGTTTAGAGCTTAGGTCTCTAATTTTGAAAGTTGTTTTGAGCTGACCTGTTGAATCTTTTCATAGTGTAGATTCCCTCCTAAGCATATTGTTTACAGGATGAGGTGGCTTGGAATTGTTCCCTTGTCCTCTGGAGTCATAAGAGCACGAAGAATGTGAACGGCCCTCCTTATTTGGTTCTCTCCTCATACTATTTATACTTCTTTTTATCCTGCTCTCTCTCCCATCTGTCATAAAAAGCAACTAGTATTCTATCCATTTCTTTTATGCTCTTCAGCTCACTGCTTATTAAGACGTTCTGTACTATCATCGGAAAGTGACTGATCACATGATTTAGAAACCTATGTTCCTCTACAGGGTACGTTAAATATTTGGCCTGCACTACACAATTCCTCAAATAGTCACTCAAAGTCCCCTGGCGTGAATCGAACCTTCCAATGAAAATTTGTTGTAAGAACATGTCTTGTATGTTCTGATTCCAGTAATTTTTCAGAAATTTATCTTTCACCTCCTGGTAATCCGTCTATTCATCTTCCATGTTGTTAGCCCACATTTTGGCCTCACTATTTAACCCTGCTAACAATAACTCTATCTTTCTTTCTCAGATAAATTTTCTCTCCTAATTATCCTCTCAAATATCTGGATGTACTGCACCGCAGATATTTCACACTGTCTATCCCTAAATATTGATATCTGAAATAGTATGCTAACACTCAAACCCCTTGAAAATTTCCTGATATGCTTACATCACTACTCACCCCCAATCCCACCCCCACCCAAAATCCTTTACCTAAATTAATTTTACCTCTAAGTCTATATTCCCCCC
>CABEEJ010004889.1:36922-48523 GCA_901482245.1 Timema douglasi
ATTGTTTCCATCCAAAAATTAACTGAACCATAACACCATATAAATTTAAGTAAACCTAACAGATTAAACTGACTTTAAAAGTAGCCTATGTTGGTGGTTTCTTATTATTCTTGTTCCATAAAGAAAAGACATTAAAAATTTATTTTATTTCTGTGCATGGATTTACATTTACTGAAATGTATGTTATATTGAAATGCTAATCTGCTTAGTTTTTTACTTTTACACAATATAACAACTAAAGTTTTGGAGTTTGGAACTAATAAAACAGAGTATTTTAATATAAATAACATTTGTCATTTATTGTTGATCACATAGAAAAAATATATAACTAAACTAACGTAACACTTATTCACAAAAGACATAGTATTTTTAAAGAAAAGTTTATCATTTACGTTTTTTGGTCCTTACTTTTTTGTCAATAGGACATTAATTTGGGAAATACATCACAAATTAAAAGTGAAATTGTTTAACAAATGGGTTACCAACACAAAAGCCTTCTAAAAAATAATAGTATAATTTTGAAAATACAAAATTTTATAGTGAAAATCTTCACAAATTGTTGTAGGAACTCAAAATTGCATATTAAATCTTCTTTCGTGATTTGGCAATTGCAAATTGTGAGATGGTGTCTTCTAAGTCTATATTTATTGCTCTGGCTCGCTCGATGGAGATCGATGCTAGAGAACTCAGACGCTCCTGCGACATGGTGCTACGAAGATAGCTTTTGATAATTTTCAGTTTTGAAAAGGATCTCTCAGCACTTGCGGATGTAACGGGCATTGTCAAAAAGATGAGGCACGCACTCACAACATTCAGGAAGCTGGCTCCAACATGAGCACGCACGATCACAGTATCGGCAAGGTCTCTAATACTTTTAAGTTTTTCAATGTGGCTTGAAAATCAAGTTTTAAGTCTTACAAGCTGTTGGCCTAAGTTAGGAGAGATGTCATCTGGGTATTTAAGTATTAGAGGCTTTCACGAGTCTAGAATTTCTTTGTCACCTGAGTCAGTTAAAAAAGAAGGTTTCAAACATTTGAAACACGCACAGATCTCAGTTATTGACTCAAAACGCTCGGTTAGTTGCGTAGTTATATCCAGGCTACGATTGAATACCTTAACCTGGAAACGTTTTTCTGTGTCCATGATGGGATCATCTGCCTGTACTTCGTCGAACATCCTTTTTTTCTTTCTTGATCTTGAGTCAGTTAAATTTGGCGCAACTTTCCATTTTAAACAAAGCTGAGTTGGATCACTTTTAATTGTTTCCCAGTTACTTCTTAGGTTAGCGATTTTTGTTTTGAGGTTTAACAGCATCCTTGTTTCATGTTCTAATTCTTCCTCGGTGCTTTGCAGTTTCTTGGAAATGATGTCCATTGTTTCAAGCAAAACACTTTGAACTACTATCAAAATTACCGTTTGAAACTGTTCGAAGTACTTCAAAAGACATTTTGATTGATTAACTTCTTCTTTATTACTGCTCTCTAAGGTTATGACAGTTAATACTTTCATTATATCAAAGTAGCCACAACAAAGGGCGTCTATGGCTTTGTTTCTTGACGACCATATTGTAGGGCACACTTTTTTAAATGTTTTTTTCATGGTTGATTTAGTCAACAAAGCCCATCTTGATACGACCTTAAAGAAAACATACAAATTTTGCACTTTGTCGAAAAAGTTCCTGATTTCTGGAATACTTGCTACCGAATCGTTGATGACCAGGTTGATTGCGTGTGCACAATAGTGTACATACGTGACTGCGGGATTTTTACTTTCTATCCGGGGTTGAAAGCAGGAATAAATCCCGCTCATATTTACGGCCCCGTCATACACTTGGCCCCTTACTTTAGAAATTTCAGAGAAATCTTCAATTACTTTAAGCACAACGTTTTCTAAATATTCTGATTTTTGGCTTTCCACTTCTGTAAACCCACCAAATGCTTCTTCTACTACCAACTCTACTGGCCATTCTTCATTATCAGTTTTTATTTTGACATAACGAAACACTGTACTTAATTGATTTGTTTTTGATATGTCTTGAGTGGTATCAAAAACGATAGAAACTTAGGGACTTTTCACCATTTCTTATTTTATTTTATTTTTTATTTAATTGGCTATTAAATTAATAATTTCATTTTGAATCTGAGGACTGAGGTAATTAGTACTACCTTTAGGCAATTTAATTAAGTCTGCCGATACCTTGTTATATTTTGCTAACATATGTATTATTTCAAGGAAATTTCCTTTAGACAAATTAGCGTCACCTGACAACCTGTGCTCTCTCAAGGGCAAGTCATTTGTAGCTAAAGTGATGATTACGTCCACAACTCTCCTTAAGACTTGCCTCCAATAGTCTGTAGATCTCTTGATCACTTCAAGACTTTCACTATCAACAGTCATGCCTAACTGCCAGCGGTAGTGAACTTCACATGCAATAGCATGGTTTTGAGATTCTTCTTCGTGGTCTTTGATGTTTAACCCTAAATGTGGCCAATCAGACGTACCTTTCGAAAACCCCACGTCTCTCTGTGACATATTAAATAGCCAGCAAGGCTGACAATAGCAAACATTAAAAACCTTTGAGTAGCATAACCAATTACGTTTTATTGATAAATGGTCATCTGCCTTTTTTGGAAAATACCATTTCTCGTCAAAACCTCTGTTTTTATTTCTCCCATCTGTATCTTTTGGAAACAGACCTTTTGGCTGGTGGGGGCCAAGTTTTATTATTTGCTTTTTTTCTTCGTCTGTAAGGTTCCCTTCAAAATTACCCTTGTCAGAAGAACTAATAATAACAAAATCTTCACCAACCTGTTTTTCTAAAAACTCTTGCTCTTCTAAAGCCTCATTTTCAGCTTCAACAGAATCAAGATATTGTGACAAAATCGGCTCTGATTCATTTTCTTTAAGGCTTACTTCACCTTCAAATTTTTTAGAAGCTGATCTGTTTTCAGTCGTTAGTAGTTGCTCCAATTCCCCTACACTAAAGCTGACATCTTTATCTTTTGAACTGCAACTAGGTTCTCGTTAACTGCAACTGGTTTCTTGCGTAACTGAAGGTTTTGTCGAAAAGTATGACAACAACTTTCTCACTTTCTTAAGTTCAATTTCTGCTATGTCATCCTTTTATGTATCTTTTGGAAACGGCCCTTTTGGCTGGTGGGGGCCAAGTTTTATTATTTGCTTTTTTTCTTCGGCTGTAAGGTTCCCTTCAAAATTACCCTTGTCAGAAGAACTAATAATACAATCTTCCTGTTTTTCTAAAAACTCTTGCTCTTCTAAATCCTCATTTTCAGCTTCAACAGAATCAAGATATTGTGAGTTTTTTAGAAGCAGATCTGTTTTCAGTCGTTAGTAGTTGCTCCGATTCCCCTGCACTAAAGCTGACATCTTTATCCTTTGAACTGCAACTAGGTTCTTGTGAACATCAACTGGGTTCTTGCGTAACTGAAGGTTTTGTCGAACATTATGACAACTTTCTCACTTTCTTAAGTTCAATTTCTGCTATGTCATCCTTTTCCTTTTTCCTTTTTCCTTTTCTGATACTCTGCACCACTTAGTTTTTTTGACATTTTTAGAAAACAAGTGAAAAAATAAACGAGTTACGTTAAATGGTCCTGTCACTTTGCACTGACGCACCACAATCTAAGAAACTGTTGCGTAAAATAAACTAAAATCACAACAGTACGTGTTTTTAACTACTGAACATCTACACTACACTTTTTTTATATTTTTTTCTTACACTATATTATGAGACTCGCAGCACTCAAAACGAGAAACTATAGTCGGTGAAACCACGGCCAGACAAGCAAAGCGAACTGACTTACACTAAACTAACAACGCAATATAGACTCAGGTTATTGAAACCGTGATTCACTGAGAAATAGAGACAAACCAGTTTGGGAGGGGTAGAGGGATGGGAAAACCAGACGCAGGCAAGTTAGCTGATAGGCTGAATGCTGTATGTAAGCGAATGACAGAGAACGTGGGGTAAGTATGAGTCATGGGTGTGAGTGGGTAGGGAAGGGGGCGGGGATTCGGTCGTGATTGATTGACGCATCTCTGGATGCCATTGGCATCATGCCAAACAGACGCAGCTCAAGCCATTGCCCCGGCAAATGTGAAAGACATCATCCGACATCGCCCACCTAACAAAAGATAAAGGAACCATGCTATGTTTTCTGTTAAGAGACCTTTCTTCACCACCTTCTCCCTTGTTACACCCTACCATAACTGACGAGTATTTTTACTAAAATAACTTTTTCATAGACTTGAGCTTAGCCTGAAAATATACATTTTCCAGTTCGTTCCGCCCCCCTTTGCCCGTCTGAGCCATGACACTCTGGAGCGTCTGCTCCAGTCGCTCCTCTGTAGCTACGCCACTGGAACAGAATATTTATTTTGTTCTAGCTCCTCACTAACTATTGCACATAGATATCCTGTGTTTTTTTCATTCCATATATAAGCTGTGAAGATGGTAATTTGTGACTTGGCTCAATGTACAATTTGAATTTCATCTTGTGGCTCCAGAGTCAATCCACACCAAATCACCCAATTTAAATATAAAATGTAGCTCATAAAATGTATTTATTTATAATTTTTTGTGACATAGTCATATGATAGCGTGGCTTAAACCTAACCTTTCATTTGTTAATAAATTAAATTATAGATATAATAAGCTATTTAATGTAATAATTAAATGTGGGTTGTATTTATACATCATACAATGACATCAGAAACATTTTAGTGCACACTGCGCAGGATCACCAAGATAACGCAAAGCATCATATGGGGTTATATAATTCGTCTATAGCTCAGGATCATAATCAATATTTACATTTTGAAAGTTATTTGGGCGATGTGTTATCTAGTTCTGCTCAGCTATAATATTTTATTAAAAGTGTTAAAAATGTATATGGTGTCATTCGATTCTACATACTCTTGTATGCCTAATAAAGTGAAAAAAATATCTAGACATTACTGGTATACCATAACAATGTTAAAGTGTTTATAAAATGGTATGGATAAAATGTACAACACTCAAAAAAATCTTTATGCGCTTATAATTTTTTTTAAAGTTATCAAACAACCTTAAGAGGCCAGCATAGGGGAGCCAAGACAGTGTAATTCATGTGTTAAGCTCTCTCACGATTTTGATAAAACTATTAGTAGTATAAACATATTAAATAGCCAGCAAGGCTGACAATAGCAAACATTAAAAACCTTTGAGTAGCATAACCAATTACGTTTTATTGATAAATGGTCATCTGCCTTTTTTGGAAAATACCATTTCTCGTCAAAACCTCTGTTTTTATTTCTCCCATCTGTATCTTTTGGAAACAGACCTTTTGGCTGGTGGGGGCCAAGTTTTATTATTTGCTTTTTTTCTTCGTCTGTAAGGTTCCCTTCAAAATTACCCTTGTCAGAAGAACTAATAATAACAAAATCTTCACCAACCTGTTTTTCTAAAAACTCTTGCTCTTCTAAAGCCTCATTTTCAGCTTCAACAGAATCAAGATATTGTGACAAAATCGGCTCTGATTCATTTTCTTTAAGGCTTACTTCACCTTCAAATTTTTTAGAAGCTGATCTGTTTTCAGTCGTTAGTAGTTGCTCCAATTCCCCTACACTAAAGCTGACATCTTTATCTTTTGAACTGCAACTAGGTTCTCGTTAACTGCAACTGGTTTCTTGCGTAACTGAAGGTTTTGTCGAAAAGTATGACAACAACTTTCTCACTTTCTTAAGTTCAATTTCTGCTATGTCATCCTTTTCCTTTTTCCTTTTCCGATACTCCACACCACTTAGTTTTTATGACATTATTAGAAAACAAGTGAAAAAATAAACTAGTTACATTAAATGATACTGTCACTTTGCACTGACGCACCACAATCTAAGAAAATGTTGCGTAAAATAAACTAAAATCACAACAGTACATGTTTTTAACTACTAAACATCAACACTACACTGTTTTTATATTTTTTTCTTACACTATACTATGAGACTCGCAGCACTCGAAACGAGAAACTATAGTCGGTGAAACCACAGTCAGACAAGCAAGGCGAACTGACTTACACTAATCTAACAACGCAATATAGACTCAGGTTATTGAAACCGTGATTCACTGAGAAATAGAGACAAAACAAGGTTGGAAGGGGTAGGGGGATGGGAAAACCAGACGCAGGCAAGTCAGCTGATAGGCTGAATGACAGAGCTCGTGGGGTAAGTATGAGTCATGGGTGTGAGTGGGTAGGGAAGGGGGCGGGGATTCGGTCGTGATTGATTGACGCATGTCTAGATGCCATTGGCATCATGCCAAACAGACGCAGCTAGAGCCATTACCCGGCAAATGTGAAAGACATCATCCGACATCGCTCACCTAACAAAAGATAAAGGAACCATGTTATGTTTTCTGTTAAGAGACCTTTCTTCACCACCTTCTACCATGTTACATCCTACCATAACTGACGAGTGTTTTTACTAAAATAACTTTTTCATAGACTTGAGCTTAGCCTGAAAATATACATTTTTCAGTTCATTCCGCCTCCCTTTGCCCGTCTGAGCCATGCCACCCTGGAGCGACTGCTCCAGTAACTCCTCTGCAGCTACGCCACTGAGTATTAATATAAAATGAAAGATATTTCAATTGACTGAACATTTAAATTTACGATTTTTACTCTCTCTCAACAACTAGGAGAGAAAGTGCTATGATCGTAAAAAAATCAAACTGGAGATTTTGATAAACATTGAAGCTTCATGACCCTCTGAAACCAAAAGAGTGGTTTTCACAATGCCGTCCGTCTGTCTGTACCTCGAGATCGAGACAAAACCATTTTACCGATTGGGATAAAACTTAATATATGTTTTTTTTTATAATATCCCCCAGATGGGGTTTGGAATTAGATATATAGCTCTAGATCTAAGGGTAGTTTAATGAAGGGTAAAAAAAAGGAAAAATCAATTTTCTAGAAATTCGCTCTAACAATTTTGATAAAATCTAATAAATAGACAATGTTCATCACTATGAACAAGTTAGCAATTCTCATTTTCTTAAGAAATGAATTTACATGAAAGAAATTATTAAATATTCACCATTTCTCCGCGGCTATTTGAGATACAAAGTAACTTCTCATTGTAATGTTGTAGTACTATTGAAGATAAACATCTTTTATTTGAAATGTATTTTTAAAAACCCAATCATTTCTTAGGTATAAGCAAATACGTACAGTTAATTCGGGTCTCTGAAAATGAATTTGATTCTTATCTCTTTGGTAGACAAAGTCACAAATATGTTTCTATTTTCTCAATTTTTCTGTAAAAGTTTTTTCTAGTTCCTAAAGCCATAGAGTAACTAAGAAAGAGTGTACATTATTTCGTTTATACTCTCAGGTGTGATGTTTCTACAATGGTTAGACCTATTATTTCGTTTCAGAAATCTCACGTGTTTTTAATAAATGTATATTTTAAGATAAAAGCGGGAGAAAGTTTGTGCGATGCACCGTACCATTTATTTTACTTTCTCTTATCAAGAGAAAATATTGTAATCGTGAAAAAAAATTATCTGGAGATTATGATGAATTTCTACGTTTTATATGATCCTGAACCCAAAAATGTGTATTTTAAAATTCTGTCTGTCCCCATATGTCTGTATGTTGGTTCCTGGCCACAGATTTGAAACGGTACGATGGATTTTGTTCGAATTTGATATCTAGATATTATAAGGATGTACCTCAAAATTATATTTTGATTTTACCCCAGCTCTCAAATTAAGGTGAGTCTGCTGAAGAGGGAACTTTGAATTACAATTTTTTTTAAATGGATCTAGCGGATTTATTTAAAATGTATGTATAGGATCTTCTTTCCATGATAAATATCATTATATCTATGATTTTGCTTAAAATGTTTACCTGAGGATTGTGTGGTATAGCAAGTAACACTGTATACTTATTTTTATGGGGAGATAACTCATTTATGGGTAGTTTACTGATGATAGATTTTTTAAAAACCTTAAATATTTTACCAATGACTCGATTTGTTTCCAAATGGGTATTTTGGGGCTGTTTGACATGACAAATAATGGGTCCAGCCAAAATTATAATTAAATTCTCTTTGAAATATATCTTAAAAAAATTATAGCTAACTTTATATTCTGCATGCTTTTCAGACAATAGCGTGTAGCTGCTTAATATAAAGTCTTGCATCAAGATATTAGCTAAGGTTAGCATGTTTCTGCATAATGGAATTTTTTCGCTTCAAATATGTTGATGAAGATACTAATTGGCTACATTTTATTGTATACTTTGCAACTGTGTTAGATCTGCCCATTCGACATCTTTCAAAAACGTAAAATTCAACAAAGAATGAAACCATGTTCAAGTGGGAAGATATGTATTCTTTTTACACAGTTTGTAGAGCTGCACTCCAACTACCGATTAATGCAAATATATATATATATATATGTATATATTAAAATTGTCTTAGATAAGTCCTTTTGCAGATTGTAACTCCCTGGTTTTTTAGGGGTTAAATTTTTTTAAGGGCAGTTTAGTGACGACTTTTTTAATTTGAATATTTAAAAAATTGCTCCAGTGATTTGGCTCAAAATGAATACCTGGGAAGTTTTTACTTAATAAATAATTACATATTGTTTTTTCTAAAAAAATATATTTACAGTTAATTACTAAAGATTGATTTTTGTAATATTTTTTTTACTTTTGAAAATATATCATAGTGATTTTGTTCCAAATTGATATCGGAGGATTAATTTTTCATTATAATGAATAATGTAACTTGGCTTTTCTAAAATAAACTAATTCAATTGTAGCTTACTTGCCAGAAACTAAAAAGTATATGACTTTTTTTAAATTACATGAAAATATGTTTTTGATTGACTATAACTTAATTTTAAATGGGCACTTGAAAAAAAATTAGGGTAGTTTACAAAATAGTTTATTCTTGAAAATTTGAAATTTGTTGAAAATGTTTGAACAGTTTAGTTTAAGGTTTATAAGTCAAGAGTTGTTATTGTGTTGGTATATTTTGTGATATGTTTGTTTCCATGCCTAAAACATTTTACTGGTAGTTTACTGAAAACCTATGTTTGAACATTTTATTAGAAGCTATATTACACAATGTTCGAGAGTTAGTACGATTGTGTTCGACAGTATATTTATTCTAAAATCTCACTGTATTGTACTAGGGGCGTCATATCATTTTGCTGACTACTTTACACATTATTTCCTAGTGTAGTGAATATTCATTCTCAAAGAGATTGTTGTGTTCAGATATACTCAAAGTTATACTCATCGATGTACTAAGATTAAAATCTAAATTGGTAAATCACGCAGCAATATATTCGGTATCCACAGTGTAAGCAATAAAATGGAAATCATTTAAATTAATTTGGTTAATGGAGTGATGAGAATGATATCCAATTCTCATTTATTTATGGCTTGTGAGAGAATTTTATTGCTGTCGAGATATTTTGTTCATAACATCGTAAAAATGAAGAAGCCATAACATTTACTACTTTACTGATGAGCACCTACGTATTTATGGTTATTACTGAGGAATCTCTAGACCAATGAATTTCCGAAACTTCTATCTTTTGTCAAAGACTATCTTTAGCCATGCTTCTATTCACCAAGAAAACATGAGTGTACATATCTTCCTTGTTATTGCAAAACTTATTGGTAGATCAATTCCAAATTTACCTGCATCGGTAGGCACGTGGACTCGTCAGCCTCATCTGGCCCGCTTTGTCGGCGATTGGGGAGGATGGGGTGTGAATTACATCCGGGCATACGTCCTAAATACACGAACTTTGGTGATCACATAGTCTAAGACGTCCCTTTAGCAATAAACTGGCCAGTCGATGACGGGGAGATCAGGGTTAGAACCTCAGTCGGGTGAACTGAGGGTGATTTTACCCAAATTGTTTTCCACCTTGTCTACATACAAATGTGGAAACACTTACTCTAAACATAGCCTTCCTACTCCCTAATACATTAGTGTAATTAGTATATATACTTATAGTCCAAACGAGTAGTAAAACACGGTGCTTAAAAGAAACCAAATGCTAAGTCTTGTTATTTTATAAATTAAATTTTATTTTGTTCTTTAAAAATACTCGTATATTAAGTTGGAATCCATTTTCATTAAATTGCTTATAAGGTTGATTTTTTATGTGGTCTAAGCCGTTTCCAACTATTTTAAAAGTTAACAATTAGCAACGATAAACTATGTATGGAATTATATGGCTACATAAACACAGTTTATTGTGTCTGGGGTTAACCAATTTCCTTCAATATCAAAATAGCACTCTGTTTTGGTTGATCCCTTAATCTGGATTACATATGCAGGCAGCCCTTGTTGCTACCACCACTTATTGACAGTGTCTTAATAGAGATAACTAGAGACCAGAGCTATTACTGTCTAGCCAACCATACATTTATAGATGAAAGAATATACAGGTGTACATAGATTGATAGCGATATAGTTGGATGGATAGACAAGGTAGCTGGATGGATAGTCATATACAAGGGCGTACAAGGCTCATTTTTATAAGGGGAGTCCGCTAACAAATTCTAGGGGTCTGGACCCCCCAACCCTGCCTTTTCTTTCAAAATGTTCATAGCTAGAAATAATGTTTTGAGTAAGGGGGTATGTTGAGACATTTAGGGGGGGCAGATGGGGGGAGGACAGTAAGCCTACCTACATAAGCTGATAACTCCACTTCTGACAGTTGTTATGTTATTTAAGCTACTTTTTTCTTAAGGTAAATCCTCAAGTAGGAGCCTACAGGTGATAGCAAAAATATTTGGCCCATTTTCTGGGACCGCACTTACTTGACTCATTCCAAGAACCGTCCTTTGTTTTTCAATACCAAATGAATGTATGAGAAAAGAAGTACAACCTTGAAATGTTGACAGAGCTAATTTTACAATCGGAAGTTGTACTAGGAGTATCTTGAAGGTGAATAATAAAATATTCATAAACTAATATATGGTTGATGACATATATAATTCAAACTGTAGTAAGAGTAGAAAACTTAAATATTATGTTTTTATATGTATTGGTGGACCCCTTTAAAGGGGTGTCCAACAAATTCCAGGGGGATTCCACTTAATCTCAAGGTGGAGGGGTCCCGACCTCTTGGACCCCCACCTGTCTATGCCCTTTTTCGTATATATATATATATATATATATATATATGTATATATGTGATAATTAAATAAAATATGAAAAATAAATAGTCGAATTCATAGATAGATGTATATCCATGAATCAGGCTATTTATAGAGATACTAGGGGACTATGCAGAAAATTCTGCAATTAAAGATAAGCAACAATTTTTTGTTGGAGATTAAACACAGTAGCATACATTGGCTACAATAAAATTTTAATTAAATATGCAATAAAAATATTTCTTGTTAATAATACTTTGTGTCCGGGTTGTTATGAGTCCACTCGTGTATGAATATATATATATTATAGCTGAGGCTGTCAAATAAATTATGTATCAATCCCTTTTTAAAAGAAATAAATCTACACATATAATCTACCTTTATTTATCTAGCTATCCATATTTATGTCAACTTCCTC
>CABEEJ010004890.1:0-17588 GCA_901482245.1 Timema douglasi
CTTAAAGACAGAAACATGCAATGCGATGCTCTGATTGAATACTTCACGAAGTTTATCTCTAAAAATGAATCAAAGGAAATGTCATCCCACCAGTCTATAACCAAGCTTCTCAAAGATCCTATGAAAAAAGATAATATAAGTTTTGTAATTTCTAGCCCCAAAGTTTTTACAGATATCACAGACACCGTACATGTGATCCACTCTAAATTTTGATTAAAGATTTGTAAAAGAGAATACCAATTTCACAAGATGTGAAAAGTTTGACAGACAAGCAAACACTTTTTTTATTCTCAAGAAGGTCATTCAAGATTTGTACATTGCTGCCTACAAACGTATTGTCACTACTACTCCTCTCGCTAAGGATATTCTTCTCTTCCTCCTGACAATATTAAGTCACGTGACAGTAGCTTATAAATCATCAATTTGGGAAACCTCTTACAGTGAAAAGTTGATGAATGGAAGTAGTGAAGACATGGTTGTCTTTAAGTCACGGCAGTGCGTATGTTGATCGAGTGTTTTCTTCACCTGGTCGTTTGCTGGCTGAAGCTCTGCTGCAATGAGTTGAGGCTACAAATTCCTGGAAATACAGAGGGAAAAAGCCAATTTTCTCAGTTGAAAAGTCTCTTATTGGTCTTTTTATCCCAGTTTTTGGTCACTATTACAACTATTTTTAAGGCCAAAGCCTGTTATGAGCCTTGATATTGCAGTCTTTTATCCTCAAAGTTCTACCTTAAATCCATTTTTTTAGTCCTGTTTCATCAACCCCTTCTAAGTGTCTCATAGCCATGGTTGTCAAAAAGAAAAGAAAAAAAAAACTTTTTAAAAAGACTAATTTTCAAATTTATTTTGCAGTGGTTTGAAGGAAAAGAATTTTTTCTTACATTATGAGTTCCCGCCGTATGCCACGAAGGAGGTGGGCCGAGTAGGGCCCATAGGAAGACGCGAGCTGGGGCACGGCGCGCTCGCAGAAAAGGGCTTACGAGCTGTCATACCCAAAGACTACCCTTTCACCATAAGACTCACTTCGGAAGTTTTGGAGTCGAATGGTGAGTCAGCACTTAGAGGTACTGGGATGGTTTTAAATTTGAAATGTTATCAATATATTTCAGAAGTACTTATTTTGCATTGATTAACATGTTTGAATCAGAACTCACATCGACTTGCTTTTAACCCGCTGTGAACATTTGAAGGGCTCATACGTGGTCCCTAAAGTTTCTAAGCTAAAACAAAGTTTCTTTTTTTAATCCTAGGTCCTTAAATTCCTTAAAAAGGAATACATGCATTTTTTTAAATAATATGTGTAGAGTTCTATGATTTTTGGGATCATTTCTTAGGCAATTTTCATTAACTCGGTCCCGATTTCTTTAAAAACGGGCGAATTTCAACCTTTCATCCTGGATACGACTTTAACGTAAATTCACCTAGCAATGGTCCAACTTTTGTACACTTTTATTCATATTTTTTATACTACTAAATTCTAAACGAAATAAATTTGTTTTTGAGAACATATATTTATTCTAAATAAATGCCACAATTAGTTTTAAATATTTATATAGTCTGTTATTTAAAAAAAATAGATCTTTTTGGTACCTAATTGGGTTCTAAATTGCCCAACTATGGTCCATCTATGTTCTATCAGCTAAATTCTGTATTAGACTATAGTCATGTGCATGAAATATGACACATACATTAACATAACATTCAAAACTTCTCTCAAAAACAAAAAGAAGTGTGGCCACTTTTCTCAAAATATAAACAAACAGTTACAGCGCTCCTTTTACAATTTAATTTATCAAAAATTAATGTCCCCATTGGTTATCCAACTCTATATAGCGTTTTCAAAAACAAGACACATTTTCAAAGTTAGAGGATCAGTAAAAGTTGAAAATAAATCAGAGTCCAATAAATGAATCTCCATAGTTACGATTCCGATACAATATAAATGTTTGTCCTGCCAATGTCTAGGTCCAAGACAATGATCCTTTGTCGGTCGTAGTTATCAAGATAGTCATTTTGGCATACAAGCACGGCCTATTATATAGTGAGGTTTCGTCGCAATGGAAAGAAGGGGGGAGATCTGAACACACGCTTGGTGACGTCAATGGGGGCTTCAAAAAGTCACGTACACATCTTGTTGATATTGCTCCATCAGATTTTCAGACCATCTCTTCAATCACCTGATGTTATGAAAGTAGTTCATCTTTCTACCATCAGAGAGCAGGTGAATAGTTATTCTCTAGTTGTCTTCAATGTTGGACGGCCCATTACTCGTTAGTAGAATCGGAGTGTCAGGACGTCTTGTAGGAACATCTTATCTCGCTTGACCCACTCGCTGATTTAGGACGCCAGGTGTAGGCCAGCCTTGCAGGTTACTAGTGTAAGCAGATTCAATCGGTAAGTACATGAACAGTTTCATAATATTGAATTGGATTATGTAGTGAAAATATATTGTTCAGCATTGTTTTATTATGTCTTATTAACCTACGTGAGCTACAATAGAGAAGATTACCATTGTAGGGATCCTATTAGTGTCGGTATAATTGGAGTGGGTAGTATGGTTTACTGAGAGATATGCGTTAGCCCTAACGTTTGTATGGGGTGGGTCCTATTGTAACACAATGCAATGTAATGTTACATTTTGTGAAGGATGAATTTCTGACATCAGAGTTGGGCTTCATGCTGCCAGTTTCACTTGAGTTGGAGCAATGTCTCACCGAATATCAGAGCAATCAACCTCTCTCTATTGCCATTTATGTTTGTAGATCTAAATAAACTACTCGAGCACTTGATGAACAGAAATGTAAAATGTGATGTAATGAATTCAGCAAATAATTCCAAAACATTGTTAGCCGTTGATTTAAAGAAACAATCCAACATGAAATCACTCCCTACTGTAGATATTGGGTTCGCGGCATCAGCAGCTTTGAAAGGAATTAAAGACATCAAGATACTTCAGTTCAGAGGAGATTGTCAAAAATTCCTAGTTGAGCTCTGCAACAAACTTTTACATAAGTGTCCTCTCTCATACAAAATTGTCAAGAATGCTAGTTGTCTCTCTCCCACAGTCCTGCTCAATCCATCTGTTAGGACCTATAGGATAACTTCTGAATTAGAAGTGCTACTAGACAAGAAACAACTATCTAGCTGCAAGCTGATGTTGTAAAAATAGACTACTTGGACATTGTATCAAAGCAAGGAGTTATTGTCTAGCTTAAACAATTCACTTCAAGGGGTGACCAGCTTGATAAGTTCTTCGTGAATATTTTTTCTAGAGCAAATGCATCCCAGGAAGTACAAATTTTCACCAAAAAAGTTCTTGTTCTGTTCCATAGCAATGCAGCCGTTGAGCAAAGTTTTTCTGTGAATAAAGAATGTCTGGTTGAAAACCAACATTACAGCCTTAATGCTCAACATGTAACTTATGATGCAGTCACTGCAGCCGGGGACTTCTAAATATGACCATTTCAAAAAAGATGATTCATGCTGTGAGGAATGTATCGGGAATAAGGAAAGAAATGGTTTAAAAGAAGAAAATGATTGAATTTGACTTAGGTCAAAAAAGAAAAACAGCATCTGAAGAAATAAGAAAATTAGAAGTGAAAAATAACAGTTTTGCAGAAAGCAAAGGAAGAGGCAGTGGTGCTAGAACACGAAATGCAAAAATTGAAAAAGTTTTGTGGTTGAATGACTTTTAACTTTTGCTATATTTTTTAAAAAAATATTTTGTTTTTGGGTTTTATCATTTTAATTTTTAATAATTTGAGGTAAGTGCGATTATCTTTATTTCCCAATATGTGTAAAGTATCGACTGATAGAGTAAACTCCCCGGCTGCAACCATTCTTTGAAGCTGCGCCTCCAGGGTTGATTACTTGTACCTCTAAAGTTCTACGAGTGAGGTGGAATGACCTACCAATTTTGCCAGGAGAGGTATTTTCACACCTTCCAGGGTTCTTTTGCATGCCACATGGAACCGACGGCTTTACTTCCCCTCCGAAAAAATGTTGAGCTATGATTTTTTCTCGCTCAAGAAAATTCTTCAGCCTCTGTTGGGTTCGAACCCATAAACATCTGGTCCTGAGGCGAGCACTTTACCCCAAGACCACCGAGTGTGACGGTGGTATAGGTAATTCAAAATGTAGCGTGTATGCGTGCACACATGTATTAAAGATGGGTCGGATCCATTTTCAAACTGAAACTTCAAATTCCTAATTTCCTAGTCTGGATCCTTTCTATTCTGGCCTTTTAATTCTAGAAGTGGAGGATTCCAGACCCTTATCTGGCACCACCCCTATATGTACACGCTCAGCGATAGCCAGGTACTCAGTTCTTGGTTCTCGACTAATGAGTCCGGGAGTCCCCAGTGTGAGTGTGTGGACCGGCGTGTCAAGTGTGTGGACCGCCGTGTATCGTGTGTGAGACAAGTGACATTTGTTGTTATTGTGGAATATTGTGTTAATAAACATTTTTGTGACAGTTTTTTATTATTTGAATAGTTATTAGGTGTTTTATAGTTGTAATTTGTTTATTCAATTTACTTACATCTCTGTGTGCTCTATTAGTTTATTAAGTTACAAACTTGATTAAGCCTCTTTTTGTTTTATTTAATTACTCGTTTAGCTATATTTAGTTTAGATATACAGTTAATCAGTGTGTGTATGTATGTGGTAATTTCAATAATTAAAACCTTGAACATTCCGCGGGCATTTTCATTCGTGTTTGGTCAGCAGCATACCCCAATATCTCTAAAAGAACTCGTGGTCCACACGTCCACGTGTGAACGGGCTGTAACCCTCCCAGGTCACGTTACAGGTAGATTAATCCAAAATATAACTAAGAAAAGTTTTATGCCTAGAATTGTTTGTTTGTTATATAATGATAATATGACTATCAAAAATAAAGTGCACAATCCTCCCCCAGCGTCAAGCATCGCATTTGGACACGTAAACATCATCATGTAGCGCCACTACAGCAATCAGATCGCAAACCTGACATCCATAACATAAATATAGCAGATGTTTTTCCTGATGAACCTGAGCAATTTGAGCTTAACATCTATGTTTCTGTATTTATAATAATACGCTCTGAAATCATTTAAAATCACTAAACTTCCCTATGAAATAATGACATTCATTCTTGGTGAGAAAAGTTATGTAACACATGCAGTAGCGGATTTAAGCTTAGGCCCGTGAGGCCCGGGCCTAGGGCGGAAAATTTTGAGGGGCGCCAACGAATTGTTCTGGAGAAAGGTGAAAAGTTATTTGTGTGCAAGTATGAAACAAGACAGACTAAATGCACTTGCATTACTAACCATTGAAGCACAATTGGTTCAAGAAAATTAAGAATGAGGAGGTCATTGATATTTTCGCACAGACGAAAGCAAGAAAAAAATTTATTATATGATTAATCAGATAAAAATAATTTATATTTTAATTACAAGCAATTTATTATTATTTATATATTTAATTGTTATGTTAAAAAAAAAGTTTAATTTATACCTGAATTAGATTTCTTATTATTATTGTTATTATTTTCATTATTTTATACACACACACATATATGTATATATATGTGTATATATATATATACATATATGTATATATATGTGTATATATATATATATATATATATATATACTGTTACAAAAAAAAAGGGCTCCATATTGTCTCGGGCCTAGGGCGTCCTCAAACCTAAATCCGCTACTGAACACATGTTGTCTACAGGGTGTTACATGGGGGAGGGGAGACTAAAAGAGCTAAGAAAAAAGGACGTTATGTGACTAATGGATGACCCCTTAGGCGTAAACCTATAGTAAAAATATAAACTTGTAGACTTAAGTAGTTTTAATCCTATGTCACAGCAAAATAATGGAAAAATACAACAATCATTTTCATATGCAAGCTTGTGAGGAAGGGTTGCTTTTAAATCATCCTAAGCGCGAGTCTTATGACTCCTGGGTAAATATTAATCTGGCCGATAAATATTTTTATCTGGTTGATAAGTTAAAAGTGTGTGTAATGACTGCCAGATAGCATTTATCGGATGGATAAAATGTACTTATCCTTCATATTTTTTATCAGGAGGTTTAAGTACCTAATAACTTTTATTTGAAAGTTAAAAATGGGCATTGCCATATTTTCAAGTTGTTTTTCATGAGGTTTCGCCTATCGGAATCTGTTTTTAGGTTAAAATCTTGATTCACGTGTTAGTAGGCACAGGCCCAGGTTCTAACTATATTAAGTTACAACATTTAATTCACACTTTAAAAAAATGTACAAGCTATTTGTAGAGTTATGGTTATATAAGAACAAATTATTTAAATGTTGAGTACAATAAATTAAATTTTGTAAACTTTGTACCAAACTATTGACCAAATTTTAACAAATATCGATATTTGTACTTGCAAGACGAGCTTCTGCGCCCACGTGACACCATCTGTTTCCTCGCGCTCGTTTAGCCGCCATTATTTAACAAATGTTGAGCGTTGTAGTGGTAGCAGTAGGGTTTATACGCATGTGTGCACCATTAAAAACAGTACCAACCTTGATTTTTTGCATAAAATTATATTTATGCTAGAGATGGCTATCCGGCAGATAAATTCAGTTCATAATAAGCATAAAATATTAAATTGGCTGATAACCTTTATCTGGTCACTAACTTAACCTCCCGATAGCAATATCTATCCGATAGTCTTATGTAAGAAAAGCTATAAATAATACAACCATTATTTGTCCAGTGACAGCAATGTAAAGTGTGAACTGCATTCTTTCTCTCGTTGTGTTTCTGTTTATCTTTCCTGTACCTTCTTCCATAGATAACATTTTGGTAGAACATGGCCCAAGCAAGACAACCTAAAGTTGAATCAAATAGATGTATATATATATATATATTTGAAATTGTTTATAGGTTCATCCTCCATGGCATCAGTGTGTGGGGGAAGTTTAGCCTTGATGGATGCTGGGGTGCCTATATCGAGTGCAGCTGCTGGCGTTGCTATCGGATTGATCAGCTGCTATCCTGGGACTGATACCAAACACCTGGAGGACTACAAACTTCTCACCGACATCTTGGTACATTGATTCCCTTGCTTGGAAGGAGAATAATGTACTACTCCATTGATTTTACAGGCCTTTTGTCAACTTATACCTATTTGAAAATTCCTTAAGTTTACTTTTTCTGTGAATGAATAGAATGCCTTCATTTTCATAAGTCAACCTTTGAAATTTCATCATAAAAACGTTGAATTATGATTTTAAGATTATCAAATAAAAATTAACTTCATAAAAATGGTTTTTTAGCATTTGAAAAATATGCAGTAAGAATTTTGTGTGTATAAATATATATATTTTCTTACTTATTAAATAAATATATATATATATAAAAAGCCTTCAATCACTAGATTCTTTCTCTTTATCATAATATTTGTTTATTATTTTTGGCTTTTATTTCTTAAATATGAGATCAAATAAAATAACAAATGAGGAAAAGTAACATTAGAACTTTCCACCATGTACAACATTATTAATGGACTCAAAAAGGAAACTAGAGACACCTTGTGTTTCAATGATTACAAACAAATAAAAAAAACTTCAAAGAATTATTCATTCACTACATCACTTTTACTCTCATATAAAATTTTATTTTTTTAAATATTGAATCAAATATTTTTACCATAACTTTTTTTTAGATAGTAAAACAGATACACTCTTAAATACAAATTATATATAAAAATCAGAGATAATAGGAGCACTTTTAAGTATGTTTTGTACCACATATCTCTGAAGATTGTCCGAAAAATAGAGCTGTTTGACTAAGTATTATAGTTCTTGTTTGATATAATCGACCTGGTGTTCCATCAACTTTAATAACTAATGATGGTAAAACTCAAGAGTGTAATACATCTCTATTTGTAATTATCATTCGAATGTATACATTTGAGGATAATAATGTGTGATTATTCACGTCTAGTAGTCAAAAACATTATTTTGATTTTCGTTTGATGCATTAAATATGAATCAAATTCAATTTGATTAAAGTCTGTATATTCATAACTTCATTATCATTGGTGTCCAAAAGTTTTTAATGTAATAGTCGGTTGTCTAATCTGTTTTAAGATTTAGATTTCACATTTATTTGACTTGATTTAAACTTGCTGTAACATTGGTTTGTGTCTTGTTTTGAGCCGTATGAAAAGTTCCTCTATACTAACAAGTTTTCGTGTATCCTATGTGAGTATATAAAAGGAGAGCATGTGTGTTAGGGCATCGAGGACTACATGGGGGACATGGACTTCAAGCTGGCTGGGACCAAGAAGGGCATCACGGCTCTACAAGCAGACGTCAAGATCCCTGGGGTTCCTCTCAAGGTCATCATGGAGGCAGTACAACAGGGCACAGACGCCAAGTCTGCCATCATTGATATCATGAATGACACAATCAGCAACTCAAGGTACCAACCTAACATTTTAATGTTACAATTAAGGAACAGTTTACTCTGAAAACTTGAAGAAGCTGCCTGTGCTAGGGAAAGTTTATCTTTAAAACTGTGTTTTGATTGTGTCTTAGTGTAGTATCAAACAACACCCAGGTAACTATGATTTATTCTAGTGCCGAGTCCAAGTACCAATTCAAGAATAGGATAAATTAATTTATTCAAAGTGGACATTTCTAAATATAGCTACTTTTTAAATAGCCAAAATTTATCTCTACTACAATTCACTTGTTTTATTCAAATTTGAACCTTATTTTTAAGTAAGTGCAGCTCAATGCTCCATGATCCTAAAGTTCATAAAAATTACCATTTCGATAATTTGACCTTGGATAAAAATATTAACTTGAAATTTCTCCATCATCAACTATTTCCAGCCTGTGGCCGAGTCAATTTAGTAAAATACCTCCATCTTTCTCCCACTTGAACACTTACCATCTCTTTCTTGGCCTCCCTTGTGGTCTTTTTCCCCTGATTTGTGGTAAATAAAAAGTTGGATTTCGGTATAAAAAGTCGGTAAATAAAAGGGTAAAAACCATGAGTTTCGGTAAATAAAATTACTTGATTTCATTAAATAAAAAGATGAATTTCGTTAAATAAAAGGGTAGACCCTGATTTTCGGTATAAAAAGTCTTAAGAGGTTTTTTAAGGTAATGGTAATAAATTAAATCAATTAGCTTAGAAAGTACTTGCACTGAATTATTTTATAAGACAAAAATGTCGATACCTTTTATCAACATATTTCACGTCAATCACCAAAGTACAAAGACAACATTGTTTCCAAATTTTCAAGTTAGTGCGCTATTCTGACATAATGTTGGAATATGCCGAAAATGCACGTTTACTGTCAACATTAGACACTGGAATCCATATTGCTTTTATGCTGTTGATGGCAAACTCTTCATGGTCTTCTTTCAGTCCACACAATATGTCCAAAATGTCAACTATTTTACTATTGCTTTGCAAAGCTCTCACTTGTGTCTGCAATGCACAGTAGCCTCTTTGAAAATTAATTTTAGAGCAGGATTTTAAAAATGGTATTTTCCGAGCCGATTGGAAGAGATCAGAATTAACTTGTTTTGTCCCAATAGAGCGAATGTCAAAAAGAGTACCAATGTTTTCAAAAAATGTTTTGGGTGGGTCTGACTGATGGAGTGAATTCAGCTTTATAAGGCACTACTGTCCTAAAGATTGAAACTGACTTTTGACATTTGCTTGTTTTAGAGTTGGAAGAATTTTCAATTTTTCCTGTGTTTTATCTTCGTAGATCATGTCAGAAATCAGATTAAAATTACTTTGTAGCTCTGTCACTTTACCATACAGCTTATGACTGAAGGCATAGGTAGAACCTTCGAGTATAGTAATTAATTCACACCAATTCAGAACAATGATCATCTAAAAATGTTGCTTGGCATTCTATCAACATTAGGGTTACTTTATCATGTGACATATCCTGGAAGTATTTAAGTGCTGCTGTCACCTCCTCCAATGTGAAAAAATATTCCACTAGATTCACCAAACATTCACAGAGGTACCCCACTGAACAAAACCAGGAGTTCCATCGCGTTAAAACTGGGTTTGGAAATAGTTTAGCAGACTTTTCACCTTTACTGTATTTTTCATTCAGAAATGCTAGATAAATTGTGTTTTCTCTTTCGAGTGTTCAGAAATACAGCCTTTGCTTTATCAACACTCATTCAGCTCTGGCAGCTCTGCTGACCAATAGTTTGTGGTCCCAGCACTGTATATGCAGAAAATCATCGCTTAAGAGAACTTTCAAAGAAGTCACACATTTCGTCATGTAATGCGCAATCTGTCACAACACAAACTACATTTTCATAAGGAATCTCATACTTGGTGATGGTGTCCACATTCTGTTGCTGAAGCGTTCTGCAAAACTTGAACTGCACCAACAAACAATCTTTGCTTCGAATCAGCACGTAATGTTTTCAACAAAATAACAAAAACACACCTTCCTTTTCTATCAGTTGTCTCATCACAAAGAATTGCAACTTGCTGATTTTTTACATTGTCCTTGATATTATCCTCTTGTCTTTGGTATAACTTCTGGGATCCAAACACTTCTTATAGTTTCTGCCTTAGGGAGGTCTCCTCCACCTAAAACTGAATTGTAAGCATACTAATTTTTGATAGAACAAATTAATATTAGGCTATGTTGGTTGACAAAATGTGATAAACATCTTGAAAATAACCCAAATCAAACATTTCTATCTCATCTATTTTTTTGAGAAATTAGTAAATAATCAAAAGTGTTAAAAAAAATACCATTTTGTCATTAGGAAAATAAAATCAGAAAATAATGGAAAATAATAGGCCCCTATTTGCTCCTGATTTTTAAATAATAAAGGAAATTTTTAAAAAATCTTCAAAATGGTTACCTTTCACATATTTATCCATCCAACATCGCATAGAAGGATGATCTAGTTTTTCAATGGGAATATTGGCTTCCATAAATGTTTTCGTGGTATCCATAATGAATTCTTTGCGGTCTTATTTTGAGTTTTTAGACTTTATTCGAGAATTTTCAAGGGCTGCTCATTTTGATGATTCAGAAATATTACTTTTTTTCCGTTTATGCAAGTCACTATTAATGTTCTTCAAACACGTGTATTTTCTGAACCAGTCAACACGCGTGTTGCACAATTTGCACATCATTATTTTTTTAACTTTATCAACTATATAAAATCCTTCTTTTCCAAACTCACGCTCTCTTTCAAAAATATTTAAAACTTAGGCATGTTTAAATATTATATATATGAGAGGTTAAAAACAAAATGATCTTACTAACGAGTAACGCAACGTTAATATCTAACGACCTGATGGAAGTGACGTCATCAGGAAGCCAAAGATACGAGTGTAGAGAGATCTCACACTAGTTTGCACATTGCGTTGTTTTTGGCTTATAATTCTTTAAATACTTGCCTTGGGTGCCCAATATGGCCGTTGTAGTAGCCAGTTTTAACAATTTTTAAAGCAAGTCTTTGGTTGAGGGAAATAAAATTTCTTTTGAAAGAAAATTATATTGGTTCAGTTGGTAATATATATAAATTTTTTTCAAGTCTTAGAATGGCTGCTAATGTCAGCAATGTTTTATAATTTATTCGCGTTTAGAATGAAAAAGTGACCATAATTCGCGTTTAAATGGCCAAATCATCAATTTCGCGAATAGATTTAATTTTGTTTTATTTCGCATCAATATTTTCACTCAAAACTGCCACAATGATGTTTAATTATGTTTCTATGACAATTTTAATGTGCTAAGTAAAAGTTTGTAAAAACACAACTCGCGAAATATCGGTGTCTCTATAAATAATTCATTTCCAACACTTTCTTTGCCATTCTCTCTTTTTTCATCCTCATTACATGCTCAAGCCATCTCTGTCTTGCTTCCTCTACTATCTCATGTACTCCCTGTACCCCAACTATTCCCCGGATAGCTTCATTCCTAATCTTGTTTCTCCCCGTGACAGCTAACATGCTCTCCTTGTCTCTCTTACATTCACTGTCCATGTTTCTACTTCATATGTGATACTGGCTACAAAGTGCAACACTTATTTTGATAAGAAAGCTAAAATAAAAATACATTAGAAATAGTGAACTCTAAAATGCCTAAGTATGTCTTAAAATTATTATTTTCTCTGATATCTATTACCTATCTTCACGTAGAAAACAAGAAATATATTTGATTCTTGCAATATTGTCGTTCCTATTTTATTAGGCATGACTGCGTTTGAATATTTTTACAATCACTTCAATAAAATATTTGAAAAAATTAGAGATGGGCCACTCGAATCTTTGAATCCTGACAAGTATTCGAGATTCGAGGATTCAGTGTTTTACTGGATTCGATGATCGAATCTTTCACTCAATAAACAAAGCATAATATGGTGAATTCAAAAATTACTTAGTTAGGCCTACTTGAAAAGCACAACTTAATCTGTAATATTTATTTTGTCGAACAAAAGAGATAAACATTAATAAAATCTTATTTAATAAAATAAAAAACTATTAGGTGTGGAAAATCTTATGTGCCTAATACCCCCCCTCCCCCACACCTCTATGGGAAACTTGGACTCGACCGTTTCGGCACATGCTCACTTATAAACTTTCACCTCACGAACAATCTTGTAAATATTTTAATGATCACATCAAAACTCTTCAAAAACTGTAAACCAAAACTAGAATTAAAAATAAACTCGAAATAAATAAAACAATTACAGCTTTGTTTTTAAACAGAAATAAGAACACATTACACATGATACAAAGTCAGCCGCCATGACATATATTATGTTTACTCGCCCGAGTGTTGATTAAAATAAAGATACTGTTAATTCTTACTACCCAACTGGTTTTAATTATATACAACTGTGTAAAGAGCCCCAATTTATTGCATACGATCCTTAAGTTAGATATTTTGTTGGGTTTCATGAAAAATAAATACTGTCAACAGTGATAAAATTGTTTATTTATCTCTACCCGCCTACGTATCGTATATCGATTGTTTGTTTAGAATCGATTCATGTAATCTGATCACTTAGTAAGCGCTCTCGAGTTTTAAGGATCAAATAACGACTTGCTAATCCATTATTTGTTTTTAAATTGATGTTAACTTAGAGTTTATTATTTTTTTAAATGTGTTATTGAAGTAATTGTAGAAATATTCAAACGTAGTCCTGCCTTATAAAATGGGAATGAACACATTGTAGTCGAAAATATGTTTGTTTTAAATAGAAATGTATTCTCAGAAATCGATATATCGCAAGAATCGAATATATTTGTTTTCTACACAAAAATTGATAATGGATATAAAAGAAAATAATAATAAAACATACTTAAGCATTATTGAGTTCACTATTTCCAATGTATGTTTAGTTGTTAAGCATGTTGTTTTGGACTTTATTAAAAATATCTGTATTTTTATTTTTGCTATCTTAATACAATAAAATATCCTTTAATGATGATTAAAGTTGATTAAAGGATATCTAGGCCTAATCTGTTTATTTCACATGTTTTTTTAGAAACTTAACCCATTCTAACAACACTTTTAAAAATAACTAAAAGACACTCAAATTTTGATTGATTTGATATTTAAACAATAATACGAGTCTAGATTGTTTAATTTGGCTGGATTTTAACCTGTATTTTGTGAGGGGGGGTTGGGGTTGATTAAAATTGAAAGCATGATTGAAATAAACCTTAATTCACAGTTTAGGCCTATATTGTGTAATGTAGGTTTATTTGTAAATCATTAAAATTTATAACGATCTGTAGGATTCGGATTCAAGATTCGAGATTCGAAAATAAAAAGTAGATTCGGATTCTAGAAATAGTGGATTCGACCCATCTCTAGAAAAAATAATAAACTCTTAGTTAAAATCAATTTAAAAACAAATTATGAATTATCAAGTCATTATTTGATTCTTAAAACTTGATGGCACTTATTAAGTGATCAGATTACCTGAGTCGATTTTAACCAAATAATTGATATACGATACGTAGGCCGGTTGGCGTAAATAAAGTTTTATCGGTGTCTGACTGTCGACAGTATTTATTTTCACAAAAACCAACAAAATATCTAACTTAAGGATCATATAAAATAGATTGGCTTTTTTGCATAATTGTAGATAATTAAAACCAGTCGGGTAGTAAGAATTAACAGTCATGTTTATTTAATCATCATTCTGGCCGCTGGCGACTAAACACATGCGTCATGGCGGCTGACTTTGTGTTGTGTGTAATGTGTTCTTATTTCCGTAACTTGTTTTACTCATTTAGAGCTTATTTATAATTCTAGTTTTGATGTTCAGTTTTTGAAGAGCTTTAATGAGTCCATTTAAATTTTCAAGATTGTTTGTGAGGTGAACGTTTTAGAAGTAAGCATGCGCTGAAACGGTTGAATCCAAGTTTTCCATAGGATATTAAGCACGTTACATTTTCTACACCTAACAATTATTTAAAAAAATCAAAATATTATGCTTTGTTTATGAGGTGAAAGATTCGACCATTGAATCCTCGAATCTCGAAGATTTGAGTGGCCCATCTCTAATTACAACTATTCTTTCCCCTTCGACCGCCTCCATCTTTTTCAAAATGTATTCCTTCTCCACATCCATATTCATACCTTCTTCCCATCACGGATGTTTTTATTATTAACTTTTTTTTAATAAACCTCAAAATATATTATCATTTATTTATATTTATACCATAAATGTTTGATTCATTAAATTTTCACTTATTAGTTTATACTTCTGTTGAATTTATTTCTATCAATTTCCACTACTTTAAAATCAGCCATTGGGTCTCCTCATTGTTAAACCTTAAATTTTTATTTTTGTTCTTCTATTTCCTGTCCAGTTCTCACAGGAAATCATCATTTCCTGGAGTCAAAATGTCATTCCTGCACAGACATAAATTAATTATTTACTATTGCTAAAATTAACTATGGCCTTTTAGCTTATTTAAATATTTAGCTGTGAAATATGTTTATTTCTACATATTTGGAGTATACAGCACCTTATCTCGGTTTTTCTATTGAGCTAAAGGCACCAGGTTCGATTCTTGGCATGGTCGTAAAATGTATTGGTAAAATGTGGATTTACCCTTTCACGTTGATAAATTAATGGCTGGGGACTGGATGCTGTGCCTGTCCTAGTCTTAAGTTATATTATAAGGCATATGAAGCTATGACAGGCATAGCAAGCCGATAGTGGGAAAAATATGGCTTGAATAAAGAAGTGACCCAGGCCACAGGCTGGAAACCGTAATGGGTGTAAACTAAATTTGGTTAAGCGTATGAATTCCTAATAACAAGTAATTGTATTATATTTGGAAGAAGGTACAGGAAAGGTGGATAGAAACATATAAAAGGGGGACGAACACAATATGGCCTTTACAATGAAAAGAACAACAGGAACAAGTAAAGAAATACAGTTCACACTTGTGTTAATTTTTGTATTGCTTGTAGAAAACAACACAAAGAGAACTGGCCAATTATTGAGAAGTTGGACGTCCCAGCACACAAGCGTTCCAAGTTTATAGGTCCTGGGGGCTCCAACTTGAGACGTCTTATGGTGGAGACCGGAGTACAGGTGAGTCTCTACAAGACGTGTGTTACTCTTTACACACATTATATTAATTGGTTTTATTTAGCTCATCACATTTTTAAAATAGCTTATTGCCAAATGGGTCTAATGTGTACACGTTTTGGGCCTGGAGAATTGAAGAGATATATATTTTGAATGAAGTTGATGACTTTTGAAATAATAGTGCCAGCAAAACTACAGGATCACATTGATCATTTTTTTAAATGGTATTCGATGGACTTTTTTAAAGGTTTTGAATGCATAATAGAACTGCAAACATAGTTTTAGATATCGTTAGCTTTTATACCTCGGGAAATGTTGTGATTAATGTCGGTGAGCACAGAGGTGTAGATTATTAAACAACTACCTAACTACTTGTTACTTGTGTCTAGCGTTAGCACGTCAATTAGTTTGTTTATTAAACTGTGTGGGGGCTTTGGATTGTACACACATGAAGATCCAGTCAGTTGGTGAAGATGCTGCACAATTTTACCCTGATCATAAGGGCATTTTTTCTATTAATGTCCAAGGTGTCTGTGATGCATCATTATTTTTAAGGAATATAGTAGCAAGATGGCACATATTTCCATATTTTATTAATTATTGTTATATTTTCAAATATTTCCAATTCATCAAAGATAGAGAGGGAGTTTGAAAGTGGACTGTTTGGTAACGGTGTTTTTTAGGGGACAGTGGGTATGGCTGCACGATTACCTGATCACACACCTTTAGAAGTTGTAGCAACAGCAGAGGAATCTCTCTTTCAGGTCGGAACGAGGAATCCTATTGAGCGTTGCTTTGTAGTTTGAAAAAGATTCCCGGTCTTGGCCTAGGTATGAGGTTGAAAGTGTGATTGTAGCTAGAGCTATACTTCACAATATTTTTACCATTGAAAGAGAAGGTGCCCCTCCTGTGACTGGCGAGGAGCAAGCAGCAATAGATGCTTTGAACGAGATGCAGACCAACCTCCAAATAGAAACAACCGTCAGGCAGTTCAGCAGCCTAATCTTGTAACACGTACTAATCTGGTCTATGAATGCTGTAAAAGCTGTTATTTAGATTGAATTAAGCTCTTTAGGCTCTAATGAATATTTAAAACAAAACTTTTAAACTGTTGCTAAGTCTGTCTTTATAAATTTAAAAGTAGGCTAGCCTTCAAAAATAGTAGGGATGTGTGAGACTTGAAAATTCGAGTTTGAGATGAGAGAAAAAAAATCTCGAACATATAAAATGGTTCTCGAAAATTCGAGAAATTAAAAAGAAAGAGTGCTTATAAGTTCTCTAATAAATTTACTAACCAAGCCATGTGAAAACTTAGTTTTAATGGAATTTGATAATAGATATAAGGTTTAATTGAATCCTTGAAATTTTTGTTATGTTTTATGGGGTTGATACTAAACAACAGAATAATGAACTTTTTTTTAAATAAATAAAATATGGAAAGTGTTGAAAAAATTTGTCTAAAAAAAAAAGTGAAAATATTTCTGTCGAAGTAAAAGGTAGAAGTATAACTTTGAAATTTAAAGGTCTTAAGTGTTTTGAAAAAAAACCCTCGGAAGACAAGAAACAAGAGACGCGGTTGTAGATGAGTAGAAATTAGCGCTCTGTGAGTACTCATATTTTGATCTCGATCTCGTCGTTTAAGCTCGAGATCAAGATCGATATCGAAAGTTTTGTAGGCTCGTCATTTTCAAGTTTCCACTTGATGTACTTAATAATCGATTTTTAAAACGCAATAGTAAGCAATTTTTAACACGCAATAGTAGGCATTGTCTATTTAATTGAGATAATATCAGCATTCCCACTTATAAATAGTTCTGTTACTTAACAAATTGTTAAAAATTAATCTCAATTTTCACATTAATAATGTGATAGAGCTTTAAAACCACTTTCGACTGGTACATTTATTCAATATTGTCGTTCATTCTGAAATATACTTTATTGAAGTCACATATCTCCAGCTTTCAGTCGCCGACACACACTCCCCTCAGTCACTTATC
>CABEEJ010004890.1:18486-46665 GCA_901482245.1 Timema douglasi
ACTTATCTCCAGCTTTCAGCCACCGACACTCGCCCCTCAGTCACTTATCTCCAGCTTTCAGTCGCCGACACTCACCCCTCAGTCACTTATCTCCAGCTTTCAGCCACTGACACACTCTCCCCTCAGTTACTTATCTCCAGCTTTCAGCCACCGACACTCGCCCCTCAGTCACTTATCTCCAGCTTTCAGTCGCCGACACTCGCCCCTCAGTCACTTATCTCCAGCTTTCAGCCGCCGACACACTCGCCCCTCAGTCACTGACAGGATTCTTATACAAGTGGGATTTCATTGTTTTAGTAAAATATATTGATCCCTACAATGTTAAATGTTTATTGTAAGTTCACAGCAAAATGTTCATATAATAATGAAGTGGATGTGGTTTTTCCTACAAAAATAGCTCATTTTTGGGGGTTGTCTAACATTCAGGTAAATAGGGTATCACTAGGAATCAAACTATATAACGAAACCTAAACTGAGTTGACTTTATATAATAATATTTTACCACCTGAATCAAATATTTAGTTTTATTAATATTGTTTTCCCTCGTGTAGGTTTCTCAGCTAGAAGACAATGTGTTTTCAGTTTTTGCACCAAATAATAGTGCCATGGACGAAGCCAAAGAGATGATTGAAGAGTTACTTACAACAGAACGTGAACCTGAGTTGGAGTTTGGGGGAATTTATACAGCAAAGATTGTGGAAGTGCGAGATATTGGTGTAATGGTGACCCTGTACCCTTCGATGGTACCTGCACTGCTGCATAACACTCAGCTGGACCAAAGAAAGGTAATTAGATTACTCTCATACGAAGATGATGTGTGATCTCCTGACAAAAGCCAGTCTGAATACTCCCTTCGGAGGTTATCCACAACCACATCAAGGACTTGTAGTTTTGAAGTCATAACAAGATCTGAATTTGTTGCCTTGACTTTATTTTTTACATCTGGAGTAAGATGCCCTTTGAATGCATCAAGCACTAGAATTGCCCGTTCTTTTAGAAGAGCTCCAGGCCTTCTATCCCACACGACTGCTAGCCAATCGCACATTAATTCTGCTGTCATCCACCCCTTCTCTTGACACCTGGCAATGATTCCACTGGGCAGGGTTTCTTTCGGCAGGGTTTTGCTTCTTAAAACTACACACGGGGGTAGCTTCCTACCATCAGCAGTTACAGCTAACATAGCCGTAATGCGCAATTTTTCATTGCCAGTGGTCTTTACAACAATAGATTTGGATCCCTTTTCATCCACGCAAGTATTACTTGGCATGTCGAAATACACGAGCGTTTCCAATCTGACTAAGAAGATAGTCATTTTGTTTACGGAGACCGATTACATACCGTTGATATTTCACCAACTTCTCTGCGTTGTCAGTGGGCAACTCTTGCGCTAGAGAAGTTCTTCGTCTTAGTGACAGATCACTTCGGCACCACCCAACCCTTTGTGGAACTTGTAGCTCTCTTGCAATTTCTTGTGCCTTCAATCTGATTACGTCGCGACTTATTGGACATCCATCGCGTCTTTTTTCCTTTACAAAAGAAAGAACACGCGCATCAATTTCGGGATTTCGGCCATGCTTGGGTCCTCGAAAGGATTTTCGCGTTGAGATGGCGTTTTTAAGGTTTTTTTTTTCTTTCTAAAATCCAGCGACGTATGTTCTTTTCATCAATTCCGTATTTTCTTCCCACTTCCCTATTACTCGTTTCTGCATAGTTTATCACCGCTAATTTAAAATTGGCATCACAGCTTTGTCTAATTCCCTGGCTAAAACCCGCTTTTTTTCTCGACATGATCCGTCATATTGCACTTCCGAGTTTAATACATGCACTAAATTATTGTTCTCACAATAGAATAAATATTTCAAATTTAATACGCGCACTAAATTATTGTTCTCACAATAGAATAAATATTTCGAATTTAATACACGCACTAAATTATTGTTCTAACAATAGAATAAATATTTCGAATTTAATACGCGCACTAAATTATTGTTCTCACAACAGAATAAATGTTCCGAATTTAATACACGCACTAAATTATTGTTCTAACAATAGAATAAATATTTTGAATTTAATACGCGCACTAAATTATTGTTCTCACAACGGAATAAATGTTCCGAATTTAATACGCGCACTAAATTATTGTTCTCGCATTAGAATAAATGTTTCGAATTTAATATGTACACTAAATTATTGTTCTCACAATAGAATAAATGTTCCAAATTTCATACGCGCACTAAATTATTGTTCTCGCAATAGAATAAATATTTCGAATTTAATACACACACTAAATTATTGTTCTCACAACGGAATAAATGTTCCGAATTTAATACACGCACTAAATTATTGTTCTCACAATATAATAAATGTTGACCAACATATTGAAACAAAATCTCACTAGAAATATTAAAGCTCATTTTACTAAAAGTGTATATTGCCGATAGAATGTGCTGAAAAAATAATTTTATTTTGCAGCCATTATGGTTCAAATATTGTACACACAAATAAGATAGTAATTCTTCATCTATTTTTAAATAACTTTGCCAACTGTCATGGTTCATCTATTTTTTAAATAACTTTGCCAACTGTCATGGTTCATCTATTTTTAAATAATTTTGTCAATGGGTAAATTAAAAATTTTCAAGTCCAACAGCACTTTTTTGAGAGGTTTAGTAACCAAAACCAAAGCTAACAGACACACTGGCTCAGTTGAGTGATGTTTTTTAGTATTCTTGTGGACAAGACTGTCACTCATTTTAATTTATTTTACCATTACCAACACTTGTTAGAAAAAATATATTTTGTTTTTGTTTGAAAAACTTACAATCTAAAAAATAAATTAATACTATGTACACATTTTGTGTACAATTTTTTTCCTTTAAAAATTCCTACAGGATTACAGAACTTCAATTTTTTGTTCAGATTTCTAAATTGCAACATAATAATTCTTCCCTGACACTAATTTAAATCTTAAAGAGGAAAATTATTTATATATTTTTTTCCGGCGCGTTTTTGCAGGAAATTGATATTTCCCACCCAAAATGTCATTCCCACACATGGCTAGTTACAACTGTTACAAAATACTATTATTTGTGTGCAGGTGAATCACCCGAGTGCTCTGGGTCTGGAAGTTGGAAGTGAAATGCAAGTTAAGTATTTTGGACGAGATCCTGTGTCTGGCATGATGCGGCTCTCCAGGAAAGTGTTGCAGGGACCAGCTTCCGGTGTCTTACACAACTTATCAGACAGAATTAGCTAGCATCAAACATGTTACTTTATACACATGAATGTTTGTGTTTTATTATGTTTTTACTCTCTCTACATACATAATTAGTTAAAAATGTTGTAGTTTGATAATATTTACATAAAATAGGGAGGGCTACACCTTGCCCATTATCAACTTTATCTATCAGTTATTGACTTCAATCAAACTGTGCGTTCCTCCAACAAAATACATCTTCAAGTTTAAGTGTTTTATCTCGTGTGAGGAGTCACACACACACACACACACACACACACACACACACACACACACACACACTTGGGTTTGTCACTGTTATAATCCCGAACCCTTGATATAGCTTCGTAATAATTGTTGTCCAAAGAATTTAATTTTTGGATCTTTAGATAAGTAACTTAGCTTGGAGACATTACTGATCCAGGCCTAATTCTTCTGGACAACATTTTTGCAAATGGTGGATATGTACTGATGATGTAATATTTCAGGAACCATGAGACTTATTGCTACGTTCATAAATGGACATTAGCTAACACTCACTTTCGTGGCCAGCCTATAGATGACTAATGGTTTTGCAAATGAAATGAGGTTGTGTTGTGTTGGTTAAATTAACAAACCATCTTATATTTAAATTAACTACTTTTAATTATCACATCTTAGTTTTGTATTATCATAATTAGATCCACAGGTGGCTAATGCAAGGTGTGGATCAATAATTTACAAAAACATGACTCCCAAGAGTTGCCCCGGGAGCATCCTTGAGTCTGACTTTACTCGACTTAACTGATTTTTGTACATTACCAGGAAAACACTCCTATTAGTCCTCACGATACAAGTGCCCTGTGTAGTCAAAGAATAAGGAAGTTAACCACCCCACATAAAAGCTTTTAGGGCGTTATTGTTTTGTACCGGACTCTCACAATAAGAATGGTCTTCTTTAACCCTTTTAGTGCCCACTATTCCAGAATTTGCACGCAAAGGATGTCAGAGACCTGTTAGGTTTTGTGTGTGAAGAATTCCACAACTGTTTCCTTATTTTTGAAAGGGTTTGCAAGAAAATTGACCAAACCTTTATTTATAAAGTGATTATTTTGATTTTTAAATTTAATTTTTATTATTTTTCAAAACTAATGCTAATTATAATTAATATATTTAAAAAAATATTGTATATACATTTCAATATTATTTTGGTTTAGTGCATTTAGTTTTATACAAGAAAATAAAGTTTTGAATATATATGAATATAAATAGTAATTACAGGAATTTTTATTTGATATCCTACATCAGAGATTTTTGGGCCGTTATTGCGTTGCACTTAGCACATTGAGTACATGACCATCCCATTGTAAATGTACTGAACTCTCAGTTGCAATAACAACTATTTAGGTTTGATTTTTGTTGCCAATGTTCTCTTTCCACTATCTGGCTGTCAGAGCGAGAACTAGAGAGCCCACCTTATCAGCTCTGGCACTTTTAGTTATAGTAGGTGGAGCCAATCAGATTGTGGCGCTAAAATGGTTGATACCTGACTAGCAGGTGCAGCCCAATGTACTTTATTTTGGTGACAAAACGTGGGTTTAAGGGGTCAAGTATTCTTATAAAGATAAACCCATCTGCCATTTTGCAAAATGGTGGCTATATAAGAGGAAGAGACATAAATAGAAATGAAACAAATAACGTTTTTAATCCTTTTATGTACACACAAAACCATGTTTATGGTCTGAGTATTAGAGAAAAAAATTTATAACTCCTGTTTTAGACACATTTTCAAATTTTATTTTATTTTCGGCAATTGCTCGTGGTAGGTTTTCATTTGCCCGGAGAGGCATCTTTTTGTAAGTTCTGTGAGTAAAGACTAGGTTTTAGCACTGCATTAACATCTTCGTTAACAAATTCACACTGATCTTTCTCTACATATTCATGATCCAAAACATTCATATCTGATCGAGTAGAACACTATTTTACTGTATCTACACACACGCACACAGTACGATGTCAGCGGGACTGATCTCTTGAACTCACTGCACCCAAGAGAGTCAGAATTTGTTTTCCATACACACACACACACACAAGGTATCTTCCTCAGCAAATTATTATGTCTAGACATCTCAAAGGCTCAGCAGTAAAAGCTCCAAGCTTTGTTCCAATTTTACTCATAGTGTCATCACCCATAAGAATATGTGCCTTGCCCAATTTGCTGTGTGGTCCGTACCTTTTCAATGTTTTGGTGAGTTCACATCTCAAAGTTCTTGTTTGTTGTTGATGACCAGAATTTATTAAGTTGCACAGGTAAAGGTGTCAAATTTGTTATCCAGGCAAGGTCATGCGTTCCACTTTTAGATATTTGTTTGATTCGCTCACATTTTTTTGACATAGTTCAAGATAACTGTTAAGTACAATGTGCAGTTCTTGCAAGTCACGCTGACTTGGATTTCTGTAAAACAGTCTGAACGACATTTTCAAAGTTTTGCACGAATGAAATCTCGCCCATTGGCAATTGTGACATAGTCCACAATAACATCCATTTTCAATGAGGACAACTTTTTGAATGGAAATTCTTCAAGCTCTGTACGAGTTTGTGCTTTGCTGGTTTTGTTGCACCATCTCCATCAAACAAAGCATTTGTTGGAAGAAAATCATGTGACAGAATGTCCTTGATAAATGCAACCCTTTCTTTTGCTACAGCCATCTCGATGTGCTTGCGAAAGTTTATTTTACAGTGGCTGGTTGGACGAAACTATTTCTATGGCAATTAAAGTGTGGAAGTTAAACTTTATAGACTATGTCAAAAAGCTTTTTTTTCTTTCAATACAAATATCTCCTTCAGTTCTGTGTATGGTTTCGAGCCATGTTCCAAGACATGTCCACATATTGTTTGGTCTCAAAGGGGTTTTCTTGCTGCTGCATGAAATTAAGAAGCCTGTCAACATTTTTACTATAACGTTCCCCTCTTTTTTCCCACAAGTTGATGAGGAAATTTCGCGACTTTCCATTAATGTTGAATTTTTAATTACTCTGAAAACGTTGCAAATCGAAAGGACTTTGTGGTAAATTAGCTGCCATTGAGCAACATATTAATTTTTACGTGTCTGACCAACAATTCCCTTGGAGCTTTTCTATGAGCTCTCAATCGTGTGTTCCATTTTCATATCTGGAGCCACATCATTGCCTTTCCACCTCTATCTTCTTCACTCACTCAATGAAATATAAAGGTTTATCGTTACCCGTGGGCCTGACGTGTCAGGATGGGCTTGTGGAATGGTCAGCCAATGGCAAATAATTGCGGGGTTCATTTATTATGGTTTGTTAAAATAGATTAATATTAAGCTAATAGTTTATAATGGGATGTAGGATTTAGAACTAACTGATAAGAGTTTGGAATAAGGTACTTTTCTGTCCATGTCCCTACTCCAACAGCCTGTGTCCTGACCTATTTTCAATGCTATAACCCTAACTTTGGACTAGTTACACTAACAAATGGTATAGGTCTGACCAGCCCCCTTCTCTCTCCTTTTACTTAAGGTGCGGCAGAAGGGAGCGCAAGTATGTTTACAGTATTTATAGAATATAAATTTGTTGGCAAAAATAAATAAAATATTTATCCAGTAGCAACGTAGATTTTAGTTTTCTGCACATGCTAATATCAACTGATCTTGAATAAATGTCAAGGGTGTCCTGGAATTTTGTCAAAACTTTTTAAAAAAGAGAAAAAGTTTTGACAAAATTCCAGGACACCTTTTACAGATTCGACACATTGAGGTCATTAGGGCCTTGAACGATATTAAAAACATGGTAATTCAGCTGCAGAGTATACAGATGAATACACAATATACAAAACAATAAATGATATAAATATAAAATACTAGTTAACACTTTGATAAAATACCCATCTTTGACACTCCATAGGAGTGCTCAAATGGACTCTTAGTACACCTGAGTGATACACTAGCTAAGAAAAACCACAGGTGTATCACTCCGATAAAAAGGTAAAATTAGTCACTTTATAAAATTGACTCAAATGGCATTAAAAAGATCCGCCTGGCATATAAAACGGAGTAAACAAATAACTTCATCCGCGCTATCACGTAATAAAAAAGTAGGTCACCTTTAAAATCAAGAGCCAGGCGGATAGGGGCATATTTACAACACTCCACCAAAATGTGATACACACTATGAGGAGCATCGCAAAAAAAACCACACTAGGGGTGGGTCCTCTCTCAATAAAAACCCATGGGTCAATGATGTGTGTCCGACGCGGGGCCTCGTCACGATGACCTCTCTTCTAGACTTTCGTAAAGAAGAGGGCCACCGCGACACACCGTCCCTGATGGACCGCAGCTTGTTCTGAGCAGGGGTCATGACACCCAGACTCGCTTCAGGAGGCATGCGTGCTGCCTCCTTGGCCGCCTTTCATTTCCTGAAAGACCGGCGTGGCCAGGAATCCAGGAAAAGGCGATTCGGGTGCTTAATGAATCAATTTTTAAAATTTGTTCATGAATCATCTGCACGAGGGGATTCCACGAGTAGAGAGTGGACAATGCCAACAGAGCACTCATGGAATCCGTGCAGATGAGAACAGAATGGTGACACTTAAGATAAACAAAACATAAAAAGATTTAAAAATGGCATACAATCCAGCCGTAAAAACACTGGTTTCTTCAAGTAAACCAAATTTAAAATTGGATCATTCCACAACAAAAGCACATCCCACGGAGGCTCCAGATTTAGAACCATCAGTGTAGATGCGCTTGAATCCGTGAAAGCGAGTGAAGAGGAGCTCGTAGAAGGTCCTCTCATATACAAAGTTTGGGATGGTCGCTTTAGGGAACTTGGCAAGATCAAAATGGCATTTCGGAAGGCGTATCTTCCAGAGAGAAACTCGAGCTGATGATGTGGGGATAGCCTTTGGCAGGACTATCCCACACGTGTCGAAAACCGATAGCATCCGGATCCCAACCAGCCTTGTACTACGCCAGTTTGGTTTCATACAAGACTCGGTTAGGGAGATGAAACACAGGGCGGTAGGCAACATGCTCTGGCTTGCAATGCAGTTTCAACACGTAAGATGACAGAAGATAGGACCACCGGTAGGGAAGAGGGGGCTCGCCGGCGTCGGCACAGATGCTGACGACTGGACTGGTACGAAAAGCACTAGTAGCCAGTCGTATGCTAGCATGGTGGACACTATTTAGCATCTTTAACGCCGAGGGTCTCGCTGATCCATAGACAAAACTGCCATAGTCTAGTTTAGATCTTACCAAGGCCCTATACAGGCAACATCATGGTTTCCCTATCTGCACCCCAGGACCAACGATTATCTACTTTGAACAGGTTGAGAGATTTTATACATTTCGCTTTCAGGTCTTTGATGTGGGGATCCAAGCCAGTTTAAAATCAAATAAAACTCCCAGAAACCTTACGCTTTCTGAGACTGGTAAAACAACGTGGTTCATTAAAATACTGGGGGCTGGCTGTATTCCGCGCAATCTATGGAAGTGGACAACCGTCGTCTTGGCTGCAGAGAAGTGAAAGCCATTATGCGATGCTCACGACCAAAGATTGCTGACTGAGTGCTGTATCTGCCGTTCAGCCCTGTGGAGACTTGACGAACTGCAATAAATTGCGTAGTCATCCACAGAGGCATGAACGTACAGGCAGCGCACGTTGTCAACAATGCTATTTATTGCGATAGCGAACAATGTTCAGCTCAGAATACTACCCTGAGGCACCCCATTTTCTTGAATAAAATCATCGGATAAGGTGTTATTCAACCTTCCCCGGAAGTGTCTCTCCGACATAAAATAAGATATAAAAATTGGGAGGTTCCCTCGAAACCCCCAATTAGAAATGCCGTACCGCCAGGTGGTTTTGTACGCTTTCTCCAGATCGAAGAAAACGGCCAGAAGATGCTGCTTATGGAGAAAAACGTCACGAACAGCCATGTCTAGACGGACAAGGTGATCCACCGTGGATCGGTTACGGCGAAAACCACATTGAATATTAGATAGCAGATTGCGGGATTCTAAATAACCATATAAGTCGCTTATTAATTATTTTTTCCAATATTTTACATACACAACTAGTTAAAACTATCGGTCTATAACTAATTGGCTCTAATTTATCTTTGCCACTTTTATATATAGGGATAACGGTTGCTTGCCTCCATAGTGTGGGGAACTGATGAGATTTCCAAACACTATTGTAGAGTTCTAAAAGGAGTGCCTGTCCGGCAGGGGGCAGCTGACGCAACATCTCATAATGAATGTCGTCTGGACCAAGAGGCTGTGCTACCGGCTAGGTCAGTTCATCTTTGGTAAAGGGGAGTTATAATCCTCCTCCC
Source organism: Timema douglasi (assembly GCA_901482245.1). NCBI lineage: Eukaryota > Metazoa > Arthropoda > Insecta > Phasmatodea > Timematidae > Timema > Timema douglasi. The sequence goes on from CABEEJ010004890.1 coordinate 28,062, forward strand.
GACTCTGGCCAAAATCAATAGTAAGGCGCTCGATGCTCCGCTTATGAACTGCGAACTCGTTAGTGTAGCTCGCAGAGCTAGAAATAGTGGCGAACATCGATCCCAATACATTAACGACCTCCACAGGGGAGGAGACACTTGAACCGTTATAAATGAGGGCAGGTATATTGTTATTGGAATTGTTGTTGTTTACTCCTTATACTATATTATAAATAATATTATAAGTATCCTATTTACTAAACAAATTTAAAATTATATTTTTAACAAGAACTTTTCAATGCTGTCCCAACCCCTTGATGGTAAAATCAGATAAAGATATTTTGTAGTTAAGCTTATGGCATTTCAGATATTTGTAAAATTGGAATTAAAAATGGTTTTGATTATGTTATTAGCTACAGATATAAAATATTTTTACTCAGAATTCCCATTTATAATCATATCAAGTACACAAAAATGCAAATGTTCTTTCTTGAATGCAAAAGTTGTTAAATTGTATTATGAATTGTGGAAATTAATTTTATGGGCAACACAATAATTACTGTCGTCCAACTCGCCATATTTAATAATGTTTTATTACACATGATTAAAGTCCAACTTGCCATATTTAATAATGTTTTATTACACATGATTAAAATGATTGAATTTGAACAGCTGCAGATTTCTCAACATTTTGGGTTCTGAAGGGTTTTATCGTTGATTCATCAAAATAGGTATTAAACTTTTTCCATCTGTATCTTAATTTTGGATCCTTTTTACTGTTTGCAGGTCCAAGATTGGGCATTAAACCTAAAAGGAGAAAACATATTTACTTAGTGTGCACCACAATACATAATGTGGCATTACCTGGTAAAGAGATCCAATATTAATAACCATGTCAAAATATGTCAAGGGTTTAGAGGTTGTGAATAGTAATATTTAATAATAACACACTCAACAAACAATTATTGCAATGAAGAGAGAGAGATTATATAACCGCTGTGTGTGTGTGTGTGTGTGTGTGTGAGTGAGCTGGTTATCAGCAAAAAAGTGTTATAATTCAAACCTTAAGACAGCAAATATTAAATTTATATATATAGATGAGGATTTTTTCAAGCATAAAGTACAAGATTTTATTTTTAACATGTATATTTTTAAGATGAATTGGCTACTAGAATCCTGAAATATATTTGAGAATAAAGAATTTAAAATAATAATAATTTAGAGTTATTATGAAGTCTGAAATAATAACACAACATAATTATAGGGCAAGCCTAACAATACCCTAAAGCATTCATTTACTATATTTTGTTATTATAATGTGAGTTTAAATTCAGTTATCATTTAGTTACAATTTCTCTTTTAGATAAAATCCAAAAAAACACAAACTCTTCAGCCAGCAAACGACCAGGTGAAGAAAACACTCAATCAACACACGCACTGCCGTGACTTAAAGACAACCATGCCTTCACTACTTCCATTCATCAACTTTTCACTGTAAGAGGTTTCCCAAATTGATGATTTATAAGCTACTGTCACGTGACTTAATATTGTCAGGAGGAAGAGAAGAATATCCTTAGCGAGAGGAGTAGTAGTGACAATACGTTTGTAGGCAGCAATGTACAAATCTTGAATGACCTTCTTGAGAATAAAAAAAGTGTTTGCTTGTCTGTCAAACTTTTCACATCTTGTGAAATTGGTATTCTCTTTTACAAATCTTTAATCAAAATTTAGAGTGGATCACATGTACGGTGTCTGTGATATCTGTAAAAACTTTGGGGCTAGAAATTACAAAACTTATATTATCTTTTTTCATAGGATCTTTGAGAAGCTTGGTTATAGACTGGTGGGATGACATTTCCTTTGATTCATTTTTAGAGATAAACTTCGTGAAGTATTCAATCAGAGCATCGCATTGCATGTTTCTGTCTTTAAGATTACATGTTTCATAAACCCATGTCCAGGCGATGACAGTTTTGAAATGATTTGGGAAAATTCTTCCCACCTGCACGGCCAGTCTTTGAATTGATAGCATATTTCAGTAAATAAATCACTTATATCCAGGCAGTCCAAATTCTTCTAGACCAAGAGAACACATTTAGACTGTTAAAAAAAATTAGGCAATCCACGATTTTAAAAATATTGAGGGCTTTAATGACTGATAATTGCATTCCATAAAGCCACCTCCCTGTAAGAGATAATTCTACAACAGCCTGGCTTATCAGCAGGCAGGAGTATATTCTAGACCTCTCAGACGCACTTCATACAGGGACTCAACAGTAAAATAAAAATTACAATTAAATCTAGCTCAAAAGAAAAAATCTGAAATTAGAATTTAAAATAACGAGAAAAATATTGACTTTAAACTATAGCAGTCAGCATAATCTAGAAGTGGACTGTATAGAAACTTTTAAAACATGAAGAATGTTGCTCTAGAAAATGAGATTTTAGATCCTTAGAAGCGAGATTTCTTGGGGCTTTATTTTCCCTATGATTAATATTTTATATACCTCCGCCTTCCACTTTATTGAGCCATTATAAAGTAGGACCAGAAATATGCCTCTTAACCAAACTAATATTAGCACTTAACATAAACAAAACATGTTGTTTCTTGGAAAGCCATAAACCAACTGCCAGTAATGGCAAACAAAAAATAGGGGATAAAAACCTGCCCGTCCAATCAAGAGAAAGAAGATCTATCACTGAAGAAGTAGTAGAAAAATAGTGGCAATTCAAACCTAAAAGCAACACAGTAAACCACAAACAAAGTAAGCAAAGTAGATTTGGACTTAATAAAAAACAAAAGTACAACCAAGACTGAACACCAGGTATTAATGAGGTGAAAGCGACATATCTAATGACTCCATCTTCCTCTATCCATTCTTATACTCTCACCAGCACACTTTCTGTTATTTGCTCCTCCCATTTCTTTATTGGCTTTTTCCCACATACTTCATTGCCATCTTCTCCTTCTCCATCCTCATTACACGTCCATACCATCTCAGTCTTGTTTCCTCTACTATCTCATGTACTCCAACATCCTCATTACATGTCCATACCATCTCAGTCTTGCTTCCTCTACTATCTCATGTACTCCAACATCCTCATTACATGTCCATACCATCTCAGTCTTGCTTCCTCTACTATCTCATGTACTCCAACATCCTCATTACATGTCCATACCATCTCAGTCTTGCTTCCTCTACTATCTCATGTACTCCAACATCCTCATTACATGTCCATACCATCTCAGTCTTGCTTCCTCTACTATCTCATGTACTCCAACATCCTCATTACATGTCCATACCATCTCAGTCTTGCTTCCTCTACTATCTCATGTACTCCAACATCCTCATTACATGTCCATACCATCTCAGTCTTGCTTCCTCTACTATCTCATGTACTCCAACATCCTCATTACATGTCCATACCATCTCAGTCTTGCTTCCTCTACTATCTCATGTACTCCAACATCCTCATTACATGTCCATACCATCTCAGTCTTGCTTCCTCTACTATCTCATGTACTCCAACATCCTCATTACATGTCCATACCATCTCAGTCTTGCTTCCTCTACTATCTCATGTACTCCAACATCCTCATTACATGTCCATACCATCCCAGTCTTGCTTCCTCTACTATCTCATGTACTCCAAAATCCTCATTACATGTCCATACCATCCCAGTCTTGTTTCCTCTACTATCTCATGTACTCCAACATCCTCATTCATCCACTGGCAAAAAGTTAAGAGTCTCGATCAAATATTTTTCAAAGGTATTTCCTAGAAAATCTCAGTTTACTTAATTCCAGGCCAGGATACACAGTTACCCAAGTAGCAGTCAATTGATGCTGGATCACATATTATCGTTGCAGTATTAATTCTTTTAACTTTTCTTGTAGAGTATCGTTTAGACTGTGCTTTTTTCTGGTTGATAGGGGAATCTCCTAGTTCTTGGAGGGATTTATCAAGTGATTTTAAAGCTTCTGAAGGGAATGTTACATCAAAACCACTATCTGAACATTTATTGCAATCAGGTAAATCCATGTGAATCAACCAATTAAAAAATAATTCTGGAACTTGATGTTTCAAATTTTGTTGATTTTTGGAAAATGGGTTCTATCTACTGAAAGGACGATAAATATGAATTTTCAATTTTGATGCAAAGTGGGATAAGAGATATAATCTTAAAAATATTGCACAAGAAATAAGCTGTGAAAGAAAAAATTCTTTTTGGGTTAATTTACAAATTCTGAACCCATTTTTTTTGGGATCAAATGTACTACCTTTCATAGCTTATGTTCCCATCATTATCCCACAAAAATATTTTATGGATAGTTATAGATAAATATTAACTAGTTTAAAGAATTTTCTCAAATTTTTAATTGTCAGTTTTTGAGGAAATTGGTTTTGAAATTATAAGTTGGAGTTTTGAAAAAAAAACTTTATTTATTAACTTTATTCTAGTGCATATTGAATGAAAGTTCACCAAAAGAGCTTTAAAATGAGCCCCATATGAGCTCTGAAGATAAATGAAGTCTTATTGTAATTTGAGATAATCTTGGTAGACAGAAAAGTGTTGTTTTTTTTAATTTCAGAGTCTTTAACTCTAGAATTACTGTATGTAGAGAATTTAAATGTTGCACTGATTAGTTTCTTTAAAGAAGTAAAAGTTCGCCAGGTTTCATAAAAATCAAAAGTGGTGAGTTAAAAAAGTGTTTCTTTTTGTGTTGAACTGATATGGAATGACCGTATTGCAACAAATCAGACATTATTTTAGAGGCGAACACTGAAAATACTAAGTATATGATCTCATAGAGAGCACAGATTGGAACAATAATTTAAAGATTACTTCGAATAACATATCATTTGACAGGATTAGTGAGTTTAAATATTTAGGAACAATTTTAATTAGCAATAATAATATAAGATTGGAAATTAAGAAAAGAATACAGTCAGGAAATGCATGATATTACTCAGTCAGTAAGTTGTTGACATCTTGCCTGCTTTCAAGGAATGTAAAACTAAGAATATACAAAACAATAATTTTATTGGTTCTCTAGGGGTGGGAAACGTGGTCTGGTCTTTTACCTTACATTCCAAAAAGAAATTTAGTTTTTTCAAAACCAAGGTACTTAGAAAGATATTTAATCCAAAATAGAATGAAGGCACTGTGGTGTGTAGGAGGTTACATAATGATGAGTTGCATACACTGTACTCATCATAAGACATTGTTAGGGTATTAAAATCCCTCAGATTACAGTGAGCAGAGCACGTATCAAAGAATCGTGCTCAAACCCAATGGGAAGACCTAGACGCTGATCGGAGGATAACATTAGAATGGAGCTAAAGGAGATAGAATGGCTAGAACTAGTGTTTTATAGGAGGCAACACCATGCAAAATATTTATTATGTACCTGCTTTTTGTGCCATTTGAACCAGTATGCTGATTCGTTTTTGTTGCTTTTTGCATAGTCCCGTGACTCTGCGAGGTAGCATACAACCGTCAGCTCGTAAAAACTGACTCAATATTAGAACATCCTGAAAAAATATACAATATAAACTGAAACATGAGCGTATTTTATTAAATATACATTAACAAAACACTATCTAATAGCTCATACTTACTGTGTGTTTCACATCAACTCCAATACTACACAAAGAACACACTCCATGTTCAGTTCTCACTAAATATTGTTCTCGTGGCGACGGAACCAGGACTCCCTCTACAGTGAGGACTTTACCTTGATGCGACTCTCGAACTGAAATAATGATATTGATTTCAAAGATTGGGTAGATACATACATATACCCTGATTTTGGTTGGAAGAACAGTAGAGAAAATCAAAACATCATTACTTTGCAGCCAACTCTGATAACATTTTCTTATATTATTTATGTTATTTGATAGGTATTGATAATATCTATATAAAGTAACATCTGCAGATAACATGACTTTATGTATGAATATATTAACATTGTTTTAGTAACTTTGGTAACTAACTTCTACTGTTCTTCCTACCAAAATCTTATACAAAGAGACCAGTGGTGATACAGACTTAATATGAGTCATAAAGTAAAATTAGGAGTACCTATACACAGTAGGACAGCTCCCTTAGTCAAACTTGTGTGTGGCCTCAGAAATATCATCTTGTTGTTGAGTAGGCAAACAAGCCATACTCTTTGGTTCAGTATTTTCCTTCAAGCATAATAATTTTGGCTGTGTAGCAAAAATTAAGATTCAAAAAATTAAATTTTTACTTTTCTTATATAAAAATATTTGGCCTATGAAAATAAAAACTTTTTAAATTTTAATGGTAGATAACCCTAATAATCTTTAACATTTACACACCATTTTGAAGTCCCCTTTGGTGTGAAATATCTCAAAACAAGGAATGACACATAAGGCTGGTTTTCCCAGACATGATATCTTCCAACCATTAAATGAAATGCTATTCACTCAGTCGAGCTTATGGTATTCTTCCTTCTTAGCAAACACCGGTCTGTTGTAATTTAGCTATATGTATGGTGATAATTAGTTCATAAGGGCAGTCACCATAAAAGAGAGTACCACTGTATGTTTTTGTAGTTTGTACACATCTGGTGAAATTTGTCTACTCCATTCATAAATGTATTGTAGTGAGCCAACAACTATGAAACCCATTTTCCCTTTTCTTGGAGCGTTCTTGCGCTAATTCAGTGCCATTATTACACACAGTAGGGAGAAGGTTCCCTCTGCCGGTATCTTACCAAGTAAGTTCTGAAAATGTTATGTTGGCTTGTCTGAAATACATTTTATTGTGAAGCTAACAAGTTGGCAAGCCTGGTATAGCTAGTCTTGTACGGTGTTCTTGTGGTTGTGTACCTAGAGAGACTCGTGTGTTGCTAATGTCTTGTTTAACAAATGGTTCATAAACTGATTCCCGTATGTACATAACACTGGCGACGATGAACCTATGTCATGAAATTAAATTACATTGTATGTTTAAAAGTACGTTTGCGCCGGTCACACCCATTTAAATTTAAAATGGCAGATAAATTAATGATGTACGTATTACCAGAATAAATTCCGCAGGTCTTGTTCCTCATTACGAACCACAAGTGGAACCTTTTCAAAACTACGTGGAACAGTTGACGTCTAACGGAACAAAAAAAGTGTTTCAAATTTTGCTTCCTGCTTGAACAATCGGCAACGAAAGCTTACCAACTGCTTCAACAGGCTTTCAAGAAGGATTCTATGAGCCGCACACAAGTTTTCGACAGGTTGGGGCGCTTTAAACATGGCGAAATGAGTATTGAAGATCATGCTCGTTCTGGGCACCCTTCATAATCTCGAAACGACGAAAACATTGAAAAAATCCACCAAAAAATCCACGAGGATCGTCGTTTAACAATTGACAAAATTTCAGAACAGACAAGAGTGAGTTGGAGCTCGTGCCAGCGAATTTTGACTGAGGATTAGCAAATGAGACGTGTTGCCACGAAGTTTGTTCCTCACCTGTTCACATAAGATCAAAACAACAATTGCATGAATTGAAGCCAGGACTTGAAAAATCAAAGTGAAAGTAGCCCAAACTTGTTGACCAAGGTCATTACAGGTGATGAGAGTTGGTGTTACAGATATGACCCCGAAACCAAACAAGGGTCTAGCCAGGGGAAGAAGACCCTGAAACCAAACAAGGGTCTAGCCAGTGGAAGATGACCCCGAAACAAAACAAGGGTCTAGCCAGGGGAAGATGACCCTGAAACCAAACAAGGGTCTAGCCAGGGGAAGATGACCCCGTAACCAAGCAAGGGTCTAGCCAGTGGAAGATGACCCTGAAACCAAACAAGGGTCTAGCCAGTGGAAGATGACCCCGAAACCAAACAAGGGTCTAACCAGTGGAAGATGTTCCTGTAACCAAGCAAAGGTCTAGCCATTGGAAGATGACCCTGTAACCAAGCAAGGGTCTAGCCAGGGGAAGATGACCCTGAAACCAAGCAAGGGTCTAGCCAGGGGAAGATGACCCTGAAACCAAGCAAGGGTCTAGCCAGGGGAAGATGACCCTGAAACCAAGCAAGGGTCTAGCCAGGGGAAGATGACCCTGTAACCAAGCAAGGGTCTAGCCAGGGGGAGATGACCCTGAAACCAAACAAGGGTCTAGCCAGGGTAAGATGACCCCGAAACCAAACAAGGGTCTAGCCAGTGGAAGATGACCCCGTAACCAAGCAAGGGTCTAGCCAGGGGGAGATGACCCTGTAACCAAGCAAGGGTCTAGCCAGGGGGAGATGACCCCGAAACCAAGCAAGGGTCTAGCCAGTGGAAGATGACCCCGAAACCAAGCAAGGGTCTAGCCAGGGTAAGATGACCTTGTAACCAAGCAAGGGTCTAGCCAGTGGAAGATGACCCTGTAATCAAGCAAGGGTCTAGCCAGTGGAAGATGACCCCGAAACCAAGCAAGGGTCTAGCCAGGAGAAGATGACCCCGAAACCAAGCAAGGGTCTAGCCAGGAGAAGATGACCCTGTAACCAAGCAAGGGTCTAGCCAGGAGAAGATGACCCTGAAACCAAGCAAGGGTCTAGCCAGTGGAAGATGACTCTGAAACCAAGCAAGGGTCTAGCCAGTGGAAGATGACCCTGTAACCAAGCAAGGGTCTATCCAGGGGAAGATGACCATGAAACCAAGCAAGGGTCTAGCCAGTGGAAGATGACCCCGAAACAAAGCAAGGGTCTAGCCAGTGGAAGATGACCCTGAAACAAAACAAGGGTCTAGCCAGTGGAAGATGACCCTGAAACAAAACAAGGGTCTAGCCAGTGGAAGATGACCCTGAAACCAAGCAAGGGTCTAGCCAGGAGAAGATGACCCTGAAACAAAACAAGGGTCTAGCCAGTGGAAGATGACCCTGAAACCAAGCAAGGGTCTAGCCAGTGGAAGATGACCCCGAGACCAAGCAAGGGTCTAGCCAGTGGAAGATGACCCCGAGACCAAGCAAGGGTCTAGCCAGGAGAAGATGACCCCGAAACCAAGCAAGGGTCTAGCCAGGGGAAGATGACCCTGAAACCAAACAAGGGTCTAGCCAGTGGAAGATGACCCTGAAATCAAACAAGGGTCTAGCCAGGAGAAGATGACCCTGAAACCAAGCAAGGGTCTAGCCAGGGGAAGATGACCCTGAAACCAAACAAGGGTCTAGCCAGTGGAAGATGACCCTGAAACCAAGCAAGGGTCTAGCCAGGGGAAGATGACCCTGAAACCAAACAAGGGTCTAGCCAGTGGAAGATGACCCTGAAACCAAGCAAGGGTCTAGCCAGGGGAAGATGACCCTGAAACCAAACAAGGGTCTAGCCAGTGGAAGATGACCCTGAAACCAAGCAAGGGTCTAGCCAGGGGAAGATGACCCTGAAACCAAACAAGGGTCTAGCCAGTGGAAGATGACCCTGAAACCAAGCAAGGGTCTAGCCAGGGGAAGATGACCCTGAAACCAAACAAGGGTCTAGCCAGTGGAAGATGACCCTGAAACCAAGCAAGGGTCTAGCCAGGGGAAGATGACCCTGAAACCAAACAAGGGTCTAGCCAGTGGAAGATGACCCTGAAACCAAGCAAGGGTCTAGCCAGGGGAAGATGACCCTGAAACCAAACAAGGGTCTAGCCAGTGGAAGATGACCCTGAAACCAAGCAAGGGTCTAGCCAGGGGAAGATGACCCTGAAACCAAACAAGGGTCTAGCCAGTGGAAGATGACCCTGAAACCAAGCAAGGGTCTAGCCAGGGGAAGATGACCCTGAAACCAAACAAGGGTCTAGCCAGTGGAAGATGACCCTGAAACCAAGCAAGGGTCTAGCCAGGGGAAGATGACCCTGAAACCAAACAAGGGTCTAGCCAGTGGAAGATGACCCTGAAACCAAGCAAGGGTCTAGCCAGGGGAAGATGACCCTGAAACCAAACAAGGGTCTAGCCAGTGGAAGATGACCCTGAAACCAAACAAGGGTCTAGCCAGTGGAAGATGACCCTGAAACCAAACAAGGGTCTAGCCAGTGGAAGATGACCCCGTAACCAAGCAAGGGTCTAGCCAGGGGAAGACCCCCAACTCACCCCGACCAATCAAAGCAAGACAAGTGAGGTTGAATGTTAAGACGATGATTGTTTTTTAGATGTTCGTGGAATTGTGCATCGGGAATCTATTCCCCCTGGTCAAATTGTTAATCTGCACTTTTATTTGGAAGTTTTAAGACGTTTGAGGGAGGATGTGCGAAGGAAACAGCCGGAACTCTGGTGATGAGGTGACTGGTTTCTTCACCATGACAAAACCCCCGCACACACGGTCTTGTCTGTGAACCGCTATTTGGGCTCTCAGGGGTGAGCTATCGTTCCCCACCCTCCATATTCGCCAGACCTAGCCCCGGGTGAGTTTTTCTGTTCTCGAGAATAAAAACAAATGTAAAAGGGAAGCGTTTTGATAATGTGGAGGCTGTAAAAACAGCTTCGCAGAGGGCACTGGACGATATCAAAGTTGTCAGAGTTTCAGAGATACTTCAAACAGTGGGGAAAAAAGACTGGACAAGTGCATCACATCTAATGGCGAGTACTTTGAAGGAGAATGACAAAATTTTGTAAAAAATTTAATAAATTAATGTTTAGAGCAAAAGTCCAATTTATTTTGGGTCCCCCCTCGTACACACAAAATATTTTGCTAATGTGCCTATAGAGAAATGTATGATTAGGTCAAACTCGGCGACTGGGGAGTTTATTTCAATTAGAGGTCAGCTATAGGTTTCTGTATGTTTCAATAATTGTGAATATAACTGCCGTTTAACTGTCACAGATAATTCAGTGTCTAAGGCCTTGTTAGGGAGAGATTGGTTGTGCCAGCTTAACCCTAATTGGAGAGATGAGCTTTTACCTAAAGTAGAAAGTATTAAGAATCTCAAGAGGGACACTGAAAATAATAATTCTGTAGTGCGGGAAATCAAGCAGATTTTCCCCAATGTTTTTCTTGATCATAATGGGTTGCCTATAAAACATTTTTCTGTTGATATTCCCCTAAAGGATAACATCATTCCTGCTTTTCATAGAGCCTACACTGTACCCTTTGGCTTGTGTAAGCCTGTGAAAAAAGAATTATGTAATTTGGAGAATCAGGGTATTATAAAAAAGATTCGTTCCTCAGATTGGGCTAGTCCCATAGTAATAGTTCCAAGAAAAAATCGTTCCGTTTGTGTGTGGACTTAAAAACTACTGTAAACCCAGCTGGTGGACCACTACCCCTTACCCTTAATTGAAGACAAATTGCAAAGTTTTTTGTATAATTGACTTAAGTAACGCATATTTGCGACTGTCTGTAGACAAAGCCAGTAAATCGTTACTTACAGTTAATGCGCATTTGGGCCTCTATCACTTCCGACGACTCTGTTTTGGCTTAAGCTCTGCACCTAGCATTTTCCAATCTGTAATTGACGGAGTGCTTCAGGTAATAGATAGAGTTGCAGCGTACCTTGACGACATAATATCGGGAGGTAGGAATGAATTAGAATGTAGGGAGGTTATTATGGAAGTTCTAGAATGTTTACACTAACATAATATTAACATTAATTTTTTTAAAAGTATTTTTTATTTTTAGTACATGTGTAGAACATCTAGGTTGTAAGTTCGATGGTACAGGGCTATTTCCTGCAGACAGTAAAGTTGAGGCAATATTATCTGCCCCAGTCCCCGCTGATGTAACTCAATTAAAACCATATTTGGGGTTATTAATTACTACCATAAGTTTATAAAGATGTCAGCAGACTTGTTACAACTGTTGTATGAACTTGCAAAGTCGGACTGGACTTTCCGTGGGGATGGACTGATAGTTGTAGGGAAACCTTTGCAAACAGTAAACAGCTATTTGCTAGAGGAGTCAGCTGACATTGCCTAGCCCTAGACTACCAATAGTATTAACTTGTACATACAGTGTTGGTGCTGTAATTAGCCACAAAGTGAACCAGGTAAAGTGGCATCATCAACTCTGTATATCTTTAGTTCGACCAAGAATAACAATATGATATTGAATATAAGAAGGGTTCAATAGTTAGTAACGCTGATCGAATGTTGCAGTTGCCCCTTCCGAATTCTAGAGACGATGATAATTTTGTTAATGTTGATGAGGTACCGTTAAATTACAGACAAGTAGGATTGCATTTAACAGAGGACCTTGTTTTATCATTGGTCTTGCAGTACTTGAGAAAGAAGTGGCCAAATAATATCCGTAATCCGGCGTTAAACAAATGTTATCACTTACAGGATGGACTTAGTATTTTAGATGATTGCATATTGTATGGGTGTATTGCAGGGCGAGGTACTAAATTTGCTTCATCCAGGGGACATAAGAAGCAAACTCTTAGCCTGTTACTACATTTATTGGTTAGGGATAGACAATCGTCTAGAGGAGAAAATAGCTCTTGTGTCTAATTTGTCAACCCACTTGAGATAATGAAAATAAAATATATTTAAAATGGCCTAAGTTATCCATACCGTGGCGTCGTCTAGAGTTTTAAGGGACAAAAATGTTCCTGTTAGGGGACGAACACAGTAAATGGGTGATGTGTTCCACTAGAGCCTCAGATGTAATTGAAAAGCTGGACTAATTTTCCAGCCCACCAGAAATCCTAGTAATGGACAATGATCCTACTTTCCAGTCACAGTTACAGTAACAATACTAAACCAATGTATTCTCCACCCTACACAACATATTCCAGAGCGTTTAGTCCAACAAATGTTGAATAAGGCACTTTTTGCATTTCCTTCTCTATCAGTATTGTTACCAAATTGTCCCCCGTAGAGGTTATGTTTAAATATCCAGTGAAAACCAAATTATCACTTCTCAATCCCAACTTAAATACTAAGATCAGAAAGGAACCGATATCAGTGCCAGATAATAAAACATTTGTCGTAAATTATCAGTTTTGAGCTCGAATAACCTTTAAAGTAAGTGCTGCTGTTTACATTGTCAAAATGTTAGATGACACTGTTGGGAAAATTGTCATAAACAATATTAGAGCTAAGATTGAAAGGTGTCAGGTAGAAGTTATTTAATGAATAATAATGTATTGTTACAAGCTGTAGTCTTAAGGTTCTTATTTTTATTATTATAGTACTATTTGTTTTGATTGAAACATGTTGGACAGTATTTTCTACAAAGAAAGAAATGTTATGTTGGCTTGTCTGAAATACATTTTGTTGTGAAGCTAACAAGTTGGCAGGCCTGGCATGGCTAGGTTTGTCCTTGTAGAATAAAGTGAACCATTCCTAGAGACTCGTGTGTTGTTAATGTCTTGTTAAACAAATGGTTCCTAAACTGATTACCGTACGTACATAACAGAAAACAAAGTATTTAAAAGATATTTGGTCTAAAGGGGATGATCCTATTGGGGAGTGGAGGAGGTTACATAATGATGAACTACATACCTTGTACTCTTCACAATACATTATTAAGATAATCAAAAATCTTTGTATCTACTAGAACCAAATATTCTTAGTTGAAAATATTCCAAGTTGGAATTTATATTATTTTAGTTCTATTTAATTAATTAAATAAATAATTTAAATTACTACTAGTTTACTAGAATTTTTTATTTTTATTTGAAATAAATTATGAAATTCGATTTAATTAATTTAATAGAAAAGCTGCAAGAAATGTTTTGGTATTTAAATAATAAAATAAATTCTGTAATTAATTCAGAATATTGTTTTCAATATTAATATTTAGAAATAAGTCCCTTTTACACAAAGTGCTTGTATTGTTACATGTTGGTTCCTCACACATGTGTTAAGGATCTTCATATCCTAGATAAATGATCTAATACAGATTATCTCGCTCTTAGGAAAATATAATGTCCTATATTAGAGTGTAAAAATCTCACCTCTTAACCCTTTGGCTGCGTTAATCGACTTCACCCCAAGACGTGTAGACTTATCTACCTTTGCTGGGACAGTCGGAAATAGCCACAAGAGTGTTATAACGCTGAATTTTTCATACTAGCATGCACCTGTGCCTCTGACTTGTGGTTTTTAATTTCAAGAACCGTCAGCTACCAGCTGCTAAATCATAACAGTAGTAGCGCTTGTTTACTTCCGCATTTAATTACTTGTAGCACACGCGCAGTATTTATTAGTTTATTATTTGTGAAATCTACCCGGTTATTCTACTGCATTAGTAACATTTGATTTAAGGCTGCCTCAGTGAATGGATGCAATGCCTGTAATATGGCAAATCAAGCTCTAAAAGTGTCACACAGAGAGTACAGACAGAAAGTTGTTGATGGTTTGGTGGAAGGATATGAAAGGCACACACTAACAAAACGTGGTGGGTGTTTTTTTGGCGACACTGAATGCTAGGTTGACTGAAAGACATTTTCCTGCCCAGTTTCAAGACAATAAACACCAGCCAAACTGTTCTGTGTGCAGCATTCTACCGAGCAAATGTTCCAGAAAAGGGAGTGTAATCGTAAACAAACAACTTTCTATTGTCCTGACTGTCCAGAAAAACCAGCTGTGTGTGATTGGTTGCTCTCAAACATACCATACACAGAAAGTGTACAGGAAGATCTGTCACTGTGCAGTGAAGCATGAAGACCAGAAGACCTGTCACTGCACAGTGAAGCATGAAGACCTGTCACTGCGCAGTGAAGCATGAAGACCAGAAGACCTGTCATTGCACAGTGAAGCATGAAGACCAGAAGACCTGTCACTGCACAGTGAAGCATGAAAACCAGAAGACCTGTCATTGCACAGTGAAGCATGAAGACCAGAAGACCTGTCACTGCACAGTGAAGCATGAAGACCAGTATGGTGACACTTGTGAAAAATGAGTGTGATATAAGTGTATAGACAAAGTATGTAGGACTAATAAGAAAACATGTTTTTAGTCTCAAACAAAAGCTAGAATATAAAATGTCATATTTCGTAAAAAGTAATGAGTATGATTGAACTTTGAGCAAGATCTGTGTCGCTCTGGCTACTGGTTGGTTGGTTGGTATGGAAATTGGGAAATTCAATACTTTAGTGAGTTTTAAAAATTATTTTATTTCTTCTAATACGATTTTATTTTTGTTCTTAACCTATTTCCTATTTCGAAAGCATGCCTAACACAAATATAGGATTTTATAGACGACACTACACTGAGAAAAGCACCAATGTAGCACAAAATTGTTGAGGTTGTGTTGATGTAACCTAATTTTCAAACATTTTCTTTTCATTACCTTTCTCCATATTAGGCCAATATTAGACCTGTCAAATGCTTATTTAGAAATTAGTTTGACAATGTGGGTTGCGGGTAAAATAAAAAATGGTCCTGTTAGCAGAATAACATTGCATTTGGGTAAAATGTTTCATAAATAATATATAGACGTGCTAAATTTCATATTTAAAATGCATTAATAATGATCTTCATGAAAATATTCAGATTTTGAATTGTTGATCTATAATTAGCATTTCTGAAGATAAGAAGTAAAAATTAAATACACATAAAAAGGGTTAACACAATGTTATATTTAAAACAAAATTATTTAGTTCAATATAAAAGTCTAAAACTTTTAGTTCTTTTAATAAATGTACAATATGATTGATTGTGTTCATAGATACAATAATAAATTACCATTTAGATGTTATAATTTGACTTAATGATTATCTGATTTCAAGAACCAAATTGTAACAATACAAGGGTTGTATTGTACAATCGAAGCCCCACCCAAACCGATGCTGCATAGACTATCGTCCGATTCATACTACCCACTCCAAGATACGTCGACATTCATTCAAATCACCTACAATAGTATTCTTCCCTATTGTAGTTCCATATCACTTCAAGCCATTACAAACAATATCATTCACTATCAACTCTCTACAGTGTAAACTGTTCATATACGTACCCTCTGGCTAACCTGGCTTGCACAGCCTAGTGACCTGGCTTACACAGCCCAGTGACCTGTATTGCACAGCCCAGTGACCTGGCTTGCACAGCCTAGTAAACTGGCTTGCACAGCCTAGTAAACTGGCTTGCACAGCCTAGTAAACTGACTTGCACAGCCTAGTGACCTGGCTTACACAGCCCAGTGACCTGGCTTGCACAGCCCAGTAACCTGTATTGCACAGCCTAGTAACCTGGCTTGCATAGCCTAGTAAACTGGCTTGCACAGCCTAGTAAACTGGCTTGCACAGCCCAGTAACCTGGCTTGCACAGCCTAGTAAAATGGCTTGCACAGCCTAGTAACCTGGCTAGCACAGCCTAGTAACCTGGCTGACTTCAAAACGTACTAAATCGAGGAGCGGGGCAACTTTGCCTTGGTGTATCAGCACTTGACGTTCCGATCGGCCCGGTTTAGTTATATCTGATTGGTGGTTTTCTTCACACCTGGCGAAGAGTGGACGCGGACATGGCTGCCCTCTTTCGGATGGTTTGAGCAACCATCACCTGATCTCTGACAACAAACCAGAGTATTGTCTATATGAAGCGGGATGACCAATCCGAGACCTACAAGCATGATGGCCTACGTGAGGAAGACGACGTGATCCTCCAAAATGGTTCGTCACCGGCTTAGTTTGGATTAATTCCTCCCTATCATAACTACACAGTAAGACAACTATATAATATGAAAGTATGGAAGAAATAACTAGACTGTTGAATTCGGCACCACCGAGGATGGACCTCTGTAATATTTATTTATAATGTACTTTTGAATTCGACACCATAATATGGAACTTTAACTATTTAATTTAATATTGTTATAGTCGAGATAGGCTGATATTTGTTTATTAAGTATGAACATTATTTATTACTATTTTCAAACTAAAAGTAACTTCGGTTTCATGTCGTCACTTAAGGGCTTGTTTCTTAAAGATGTTTGTAAATTCTCAATGTTTGCTATTTAACTTAACGAAATGTTAATTGAAATATATTAAAATTATCTTAATAATCTGGATATATTGACTATCTGTATTATCCTAGTTTTTGTTGTTGTATATTTAAAATCATTTATATACTTTCCAATATTTTGTGTAACGTAAATTTGGCTATTCTTCGCAAATATTTATATTTGAAATGCGGCAAACTTCTAAATGTTCTTTAATTTAGTATCAATTGTCAAACGTTTGTTCATTATTTGAATGACGCCGATTCAAGTAGTCTCGCGTGAGTTTACATTAGGTTTGAGGTGTGAAACTCTCGTGTTAGTTAACGTAATGTTTGTAGTATAAATGTATATCGTAGTACTTGAAGGTACTTTCGTTTTGTGTAATATTAGTATACTCTCGAGATATTTAGAGTAAAAGTATGGAATATAAAGATATAACTTTACATTGGAAGAGTATATGTTTTCGCAATGTCAGTAGATAATCAGACGCTTTTGTAACAGTTTAGAAAGGCTCTTCAAGCTTTTTATATTTCATGAATAGATCTAGTTATTGTTTTCTTAGCTTTATTGATATAAAGCTAACCTGGTCGAAATGAATTAATCTTTTCAAGCAATAATTTAATAAGTAATGTGTTTCTTCATTCTACTAGATACTTAAGGCCACTTAATTTACGGTCTTATTTTTGAATGAATTAAATTACTCTTTACTATTAACTCTTGCTGATGGTATTTTCTCTTTATTATTATTATTATTATTATTATTATTATTATGTTAGCTTATTCCCTCTTATCCTTGTAGTATTTTCTTTAGTGGCCTATTGCGTAACAATATCGTCTTCTGAAGAAGATTCATCGTCTTGTGTCTTGGCTAACTTTAGTTCTCTCTTTCAACCTTCTTCCTATTCCTTTCGGTAGCACTCTCATCCTTTTTTCTGTTGAAGCTCCTTCTTTGCTATCTCTTTAGATGAGAAATATTCTTGCCATGCTCTCAAGTCAGTTACTGTGGGAACTTTTTCTCTTGGAGCTCTTGTGCATATCTTTGGTTTCTGAGGACCAGGCAAAATAAAGCCCCCTTATTTTTACATCTGGAGTTGAACAAGGAGATGTTTGATGAGACAAAGAAGGACCAGATACCTGATTGTGTGTCATAGAAGAACCAGGTGAAATTATAACATAATGGGTCTGGAGTCATTAACGGAGCAGATTAGATTGTAGAACCGTTACTGGTAGGAGATGAGCGGCCAGGAATGGGGCAATGTGGTGGTAGGTGTATCCTCTGGTATCAACAGCGGATCAGACGGATGGAACAGTTTTGGAATTCACACTGGCGTTGGAACTGCCTGTTCTCTGAATGCTTGATGAACTTCCAAAATTGGAATAGTGATACATGTCTGTTATGTCTCCACTTCAAACGTCTCCAGCTGCTAAAACTTGGTTTAGTTTGTCCTTTCTTAAAACTATTTCCAACTTTAAAGAAATATTATAAATGCCAGAATAATTTTGTTGTAGTTCGGGCTGGTATGTAGAAGCAGGCCTCATAGCACATTTTGGGTGTCAAAAAGTAGGAAAAGTAGGAAATTTTGATGAAAAAGTATTGACATGTTAAAAACACTATCTCCACCTCATAGTGCCAACATAAAATGAATAATCAAGAACAATGTTTTTATGTTATTGGGCCTGTAGAAAAAATAGGAAAAAATATTTTATAAAAGAAAAAAATGGAGAAATGCTCAACCGTCACTAAACCCTTGCAATCCGTATTTTATAT
>CABEEJ010004890.1:46677-57374 GCA_901482245.1 Timema douglasi
CCCCCCCCCACCCCCTTTAATTTATTTTCTCTTTAGTACAATATTTAATTTACTTTATCATTTCATTAAAAATTCAAATTTGTAAATAATAGTGAAACAAAATAGTAATGATAATGATAACTTATTACAATAATGATGTGCATTATCATAAAAAATCGATATAGGTTTAAATAAAATGCCTTCCACTTAAAAAATATATTTAAAAACTAATCTGAAAAACATGTTAATAAAAACAAATGTTCCGCCCATTCGAGTTATACGCCAAAAAAAAAATGAATCACTCTTTCAATTGTTTTTGGGTTTCTTTGATTCATATTGACCAACAGAAAAGTAGTCTAACATTGTTGCCTTCCTCTATTGAAATTGATTGGTTTTTTTTACTTTGTTCCAACTTCTTGCACGCATCTTCTAGCATAGTTTGAGCTATTTGCAAACCTTTCTGATCATTCATTTTCATTGCATTCTTAATCCTTTCATTAGCTTCTGCCACTTATGATTGGTATGATTGAACTTTTCTTTAGCTTTTGATTCTTGCTTTTTCTAACAGTTTCTTTTCCAAAACTTTCCTTTATGATTGAAATTCTTCTCTTTCTTCTTGCTCTTGTTTCTAACGTTCAGCCTCAATTCTCTTCTCTTCTTCGACATAGCCCAAGTACAACTTATGGGCCCACGTCCCTTCTTAATAAAATGGCACTGATAGTTGTAATGTTGGTCAGACTGCATGCCTCTAATGTATGCCTCAAAGAGACATGGGGTAACTAACAATCTAGCCCATTCTAGTTGGAAATAGCGCATCATAACTCTACTTCCAAACACAATTTTAGAACCAGTCAATTTCAAAGACACTGTACAAACTCTCCAGCATACAATTCACATTTATTCAAAAAGCTTGACACATTATGATGCAATATTTTGTTTCTCTAACTTACCCGCAAAAAGGCAGATATACACTTCAACACCTAAAACCAAACTGTTTCTTTCTTCTGGAAGTCAAAAAGTAGGAAAAGTATGATTTTTTCCCTCAAAAGTTGGACAAAAATGAGCCCTGTAGATGGAACGGTGGAAGCCTTTGGAATAAGTTTACATCAGTGGCTGAAGAATCCCAAGGATGGATGCCACATTTGCGAAAGGCATGCTGCAAGTTATCAGGAGAAACAGATTTGTGAATTGTTATTTACAGCATTTTTCCTAAATCTTTTTTTGTTCTTCATTCTTGAGTATTCTCCTTTTGCCACCTGTTGAATTCACCATTTAGCTCCCACCCATTCTTTAATGGCTTGAAGACCCCACGTCCATGGGTTGTAGGATGTGTGTTGCATCAGGCAACAATGCCACCAAAACAATGATATGTTCTTCACAAAATGTGCTTGTGTGCATGGTCCGTCAATGAAAAGTAAAACAGGAAGTGGTATGTTTTTGTCAACCAGCCATGGATGAAATACATACATTAGTATCAACATCATAAAACACTTCCTTCCTCAGTCATACATCCATTTGGGGGTTTCTCAACATCCCATTGCTGTAACGTCAGGAGGGAGGTGTTCATACTTGAAACATACAAGTGGTGGACAAAGGCTTCTGGAAGCATTTCCGGTACCTAAATCCATTAGGCACTCATTTTCATCAGTATTTGCTTGCCGGTAAATATTTTTGTCACCTTGCTTGGTAATCACTTTGTTGCCTTTGGGATTGATAAAACAAGCAGTTTCATCTCCATTAAACATCCATCTTGGATCCAAGAAAATATTGTTCAAATTATTTTCCTTTACATACCTTTCAACAACCGCGAACCATGGTGTATTTGTTCCTGCTTTATTTCAGACCATCTTGCAGTTAAATTCTGACGATTTATGAATGCTAGGGCCAGATTCCTCTTCAAAAAAAGAGTTGCACCATTTTCTTCCTGGTTGTCCTCCTTTGAAAGGAAAGTCTCTCTTCAACTTCTTTATTAGGTATTGTATACTATTTTGAAGATCTTCTCTTGTAACAGGATAACCTGCTTTAGCAAGACAGATCCCCCCCCNCTCTTGTTCCCTAAGTGTTTAAGAGTCTGGACCAATTTTTCCCCCAAATGGTGTTTTACCCTTGATTTTGTCGTAAAGGGTGATTCTGGGAACACCGTTTTTCTCCGCAGCCATCTTAACGCTCATATCCTCTTTCACATCTTGCATAGTCACTTTTATCGTGAACTATTTGTAACTAAATAATTTATTTGTAGTTATATTATTTTTAACTTTAGTAAGGAGAAATGTAAATTGAACATTTTGCAAGGAACATACTTTATAAACTCAGATCAAAGGTTGTTACAATAAGTTAATAAAACCCTAGAAGTGAGTTAAAAGACAGTTTATTATGAAAGATTGAAAAGAAAAAATATTAGATAAAATATGATTACAAGGATTACCAGAAGATATTAAGGATAAATATCCTATGTCATAAATGATCAATTATATATGCAACCACTCCCTAGGAATGGAAATTATTAAATAAATGGTTATAATTGGGAGGGTTAGAATAGTCCAAGAATCAAGTAAGACAATTGAAGAATTAAATTAATATATAGATTGGTCGAGGGCCTGTCAATTATGATCAAGAATAAACACAGTAGCCCTACGAAAGACAATTGCACTAAAACGTAATATAAAATTTGATAGGAACTAGAAAATAATAAGATGATTAGATAATAAATTAACAGTTAAATATTATGGCATTAAATGAAATTGTGAAACACATACATAAAATAGAGGAATAGAAATTTCAAGCAAAAAATATTAGAATAATTTGCATATTAAAATATGAATTAAAAATTGGACATAACATGGATTATAAGTTGAAGGAATAATAGTAATAGAAATAGGAGTAAATTATCTGTGCTGGAATAGTACAATGTAGGTGCTAACAACCATAAACTTATGTAACACAGATAAAATTTCAAACAGATTTTGTAG
Source organism: Timema douglasi (assembly GCA_901482245.1). Lineage (NCBI taxonomy): Eukaryota > Metazoa > Arthropoda > Insecta > Phasmatodea > Timematidae > Timema > Timema douglasi. The sequence continues at coordinate 49,626 of CABEEJ010004890.1, forward strand.
TCTTAAAGCATTAGAATAGAAGTTATACAAAAATGTGTAAACAAATAAATGATTGAAAATGATAATATACTGTTCTGTGAAGAATAAGTAAAGGACGTTCCTTAGCTGGAGTGTTTTTGGTTCCTCTCCTTAACATTGCCCCGCTTTTGGCTGGATTGACGTTACAACAACATATTTCGGCTTAACAGCCATCGTCAAGTCTGAGACACACCAATGCAATCACTGAGTATTGGGTTGTAAAAAATGAAAATGCTAAGCAGTAATAAACAAGCAATTAATGAGAATATAAAGAGACTAACCTAGAACCAATGTAGAAATGATCACTTTAAATTAGATAGTGGAACGCGAATTATACTAAATAATTGTATTATGAGCAGAATTAAACTTCCAAGCTTACCTCATAGTGAGGTTAAGGTAAAAATAATTTGTAAATTTATAAACTTTGACTTCACCTCTGACAAGACATCTTGTGAATGTGAGGAATGCCAGGTCTCCACCGTGGTTCGGATTCCACGTTAAACTGTAGGTCCTCCATTTCATCTCACAATCACCCTACCATTACACATTAGTGTAAGTGCGTATAACCCGAACGGGTAGTAAGACGCGGTGCTAATAATAATAATAATAAACTTTGAGAAGAGGGTCCAGAACTCTCCAGTGCCAACGTAAATGTTAGTGAAAGATGAGAGTGATATTGAAGATGTCGCTAGTGTATCTGTTGGTGATGGTACAGAATTTTGAAAATTGATTGTATCATGATGGTGGTGTTTAATTTTTCATCTGCTAGAGGGGGGAGCTTGTAGAGTACATAATGTGATCTTTGATAACATATGTTAAATATACTGGATGCTTTGTAGCGTTGTGTTGGATAATGTGTCATGTAGAGTGGAAATAAGTCACCACAAATCTTAAAGTGGCCTACGCTAATTTGGGCTGATAGATGGTGTTTAAAATAGTTTATAACATCGTTGGTAGGAAGCAGCTCCGCGGACTAAAGGGTGTGACAAGGATATTTTGCCGTTCAAATAGTCTGTTGCAGTCTTCGGTCTCAAATACATGTTAAATGTAAAGTTATCAAGTCGAGTGTACTGGACTATTCGGATACAAACTGGATCCCAAGTTATCCCTTTAAATTCACTAAAACAATATAAACTATCATAGAATATAAATTATCTAAATTAAAATAGACCAGTGAACCATTAATATTTAATACTCACCTTTTTCACTTAAAAGCAAGTCGAACCATCCAAAAAATTGCTTTTTCTGGTTCTATTCACTCTCCCCGTGCCTAACCATTACAATTTTATATTTTGACATCTTTAATTTAGACAAATTTGATAGCAAAGATTGAATAAGTGAATTATGTACCAACACAGACAACAGGGCAATGTTGGCGACAGTGACAATGGAAACGGCCGGAACTGATTTCCATCCTGATAACTCGACATGTTTTTCTAGGCCTATTGTTGTACATATAATAGAATATTGAATTGAATGTGTTATCTAACACAACACTACCACTGACACAAGAATGGAAAATTGTTTCTATTAATCTATATCTCTTACTATGTTTAGTATTCGGGTAAGATCTTTCAACAAATAAATTTAAAGGGCAATAATGTGTATACTTACTTTCTTTCAAATGATTAACTTTGGAAAAAGTAATATTTCTTCGGCATGATACCTGAATAGTGTTAAGATAATATAATTTAAGGGAAATTGAATTCAGTGCTCGAAACATAGTTTGTACAGTTTAAACTCTAAATAAACCCGAGAATATCATGAATGACCGTAACAAATAATTATGATAGATTAAAATATTCTGACAAAATACCAGTAGATAAAAGAACTTTTCTGCTGAACTATACCACATCCACAATAACCTACACGTTCATTACCACCACAAGAAAAACAAATATAACCAATAAAAAATTAGTTCAGAAAATCATTATAGATGGCGGTATTTGTGTTTAAAAATTAAAACGAGGTTGTAAAAGTATAATTTAATTTCTCTATCAAACCAAAAAGAGTGTGCATAGGCCTAGAACCCACAGATCTGATCAATTTGACCAAAGCTTGAGGACGTACGTGATTTTTTCTGGGAAATCCTTGTTTACATGTTTTTTAAAGCGCTACAACTTCTAAAAAAGAATTTGTGTCAAGAGCACAGAGCGGGGCCCTGATAGGAAATTCAATTCTCTATCCAACCATATAAGTGTGCATAGGCCTAGACCCTACAGATCTGAGCAATTTGACCAAAGCTTGAGGACGTACTGGATTTTTTTAAGGAAAATCCTCGTTTACAGTTTTTTTTTAATGCGTTCCAGCTTCTAAAACAGAATGTGTGTCAAGAGATCAGGGCGGGGCCTTGATAGTAAATTCAATTCTCTATCCAACCATATAAGTGTGCATAGGCCTAGACCCTATAGATCTGAGCAATTTGACCAAATCTTGATGAAGTAAGGGATTTTTTCAGGAAAATCCTCTTTTACACGTTTTTTAAGGCGTTCCAGCTTCTAAAACAGAATTTGTGTCAAGAGATCAGAGTGGGGCCCTGATAGGAAATTCAATTTTCTATCCAACCATATAAGTCTACATAGGCATTTGGATATCCCAAAAATATATTTCATACTGGTTATACATTGTTGTAATAATTGAGGTAATGATGAAGGTTCAATTTAGAGAAATTGTATTCTCATTTATTTGGAGAGAGAAAGTGGGATATCTTTAAGGATAAGTCATACTCAGTACACCTAATCTACTGTATTATCGAACCTCGATCATCAGCAGCCGAATCTAACGCGAGAGTAGAGCCTTAGTCCATGCAGCCACCGAGGCAGGTTACTTGCAATAATCTGACTTACCAATAGCGGAGAGATCAGGGTTTGAATACCGGTTTAGTGTACTGATGGTCTTCATCAAACACAAACTCATGAACATTTCATCTTTCTCAGCCCATTAAGAGTAAATATGAGAACAACCCCGTATTGGTGAGGAGTGGTATGAAGAACCAAGGCTTCAATTTTACAATAACGTTTTTGCTGAGCAAATAAACCCAGTTCCTTTGATGCTAGGAAGTTTGGGAGAAGAAGAGATAGATTTTGAATTGACAGAAGATGATGCTCTTGAGGAGATTCGTTAATTTGGTTTGTGTTGGACTTTTACGCATTTTTTTCTTTCAAGGGTGGACCTTATAACAATGGAAACTAATATTCCTTCATGACCTATATTTTTTCTATGTATTAATAAAGTCTTTTGTTCCAAGAAAAATATTTTTTTATTTAAATTTGTATTCAAAACCCTTATTCCCATGTATATAACAGGTTTTGTACCTTGATTCTAAAAGCAAATGGCTACCAATACAGACTCAAAACATGTTATTTCCACTGTACAGATGCAAAACCGGTTAAATCCAAACTTTAAATTAAAATAATTACTTTTCTTTTGTCGTGATATTATACAGCTTTTGTTAGTTAAACAAAATAATTTTTCTTTAATTGTTACAAAATTTTCTATAATTTATCATTGCCAGGTTAGTTGTTATAGGTTTTTTGCGATTATCCGAAAATTCTTTCAGGTGGAGTTAACTGGTTTTGCATATGGGCTACTCAAATGTTTTAGTACAGGGTCAGCATGCCCAATTCGTTAATAATTTTTCCGGAAAAGACCTTTTTATATGCCCAAAGTCGTCCGGAACCGCCAGATTATGTGGTGGATTATACGATCATGATTTTAATTATTATTGTTGATTGTTATCACATTATAATAATTATATATTATTTTGATTAATGTAAAGAATATTAAAAAGTAGATTTTTTTCACGGATCCCATTAACTTCCCAGGATATCCAATGCTAAATATTTTAAAAAACTATTAGGAATCGAATTTAAGCAATACTTATTTTTCTAACAATTCACACCCCACAAATATACGTTTATTGTAACGATAAACATATAAGGTACTATCTAAGCACCCTAGTATGTCAAAGTTGGTCAGAGGAAAAAAATAATATTAGATCATTCAGCTGATATTTTGAGCTGTGAGCTGCAGTTTAATCCTCCCTGCTCTAGGTAGTTTTCATTTAAGACCAACATTTTTAATTTTTATTTATGGATAAAAGATGATGTTAAATATTGATGATTTAAATACCCTGTAACAATAATCAAACATTGTTAAGATAATCAAATCTAGCAGGATACGGTAGGAAGGATATTCAACGTGGATGGGAGAAACTAGAACCGTGTTCAGGGTATTGACTGTTAGACCCAATGGGAAGAGAATATTGGGAAGACCTACACAGAGATAGGAGGATAACATTAGAATGGACCTGAAAGAAATAGGACAGGGTTCCTACAGTATTTGTGAAAAAAATCTCCATGACTTTTCCCTGACTATTTTTCCAAGTTCCCTGACCAAGTTCTCATAAAATTTCTACTATAACTTTACGATATTATACATGTGAAAATATTAATTTAAATACATTTATTTCGGCCTCCTTCTCCCCTACAGCCGACCTTGCCTCACCTCTCATGGAAGAATAAGAAAGCAGACATCTTGCCAATTAGTTCAGGGAAAAGGATGGAAAAATAATTAAATATGTCTAACCCTATCAAAAAGTTGTAACAAACTTGATTCACTTTGGTATCGTGTGCAGAAATACGTACTAAATAACAGGCCACTAGGAATATACTAAAAGGTTTGGTATCATTACAGTCTTATTTTACCTAAACTGAATAGCTCACAACAGGAGGAACTGTGTCTACTTTCATATCATTCAAGTCTCAAGTCAATTTACTTTTTATTAAAATGATCAAAAGTCACACAACAAGATACTATGCTATATTTAATAAAGTGAAGTTTGTTTCTTCTTCAGTCCTTGCAACTCCACTTCTATTGCTTCTCGTTTCTCTTCAGTTGCCATCATTAATTTTTTTCTTTTTCCTTCTAAATCTTTAACTTGTATATCTAATTTCCTCTTTTCTGCCTTCTTCTTGCCTTCGTCGCTTCTTTCCTGCTTCTTCATCTCCAAATATTCATGATAGCGTTTCCGAGCACCTCTCACGTAATCTAACATCTTTTTGCTAATGTGTATGTTTTTAATCCCTCCTGCTTCTTGTATCTCGTCACGAATGTGACGCTGTGCAGTGACTGTTTTTTCATGCATATTTTCAACCAGTAAAGATTTATTGACAGAAAAACCACCTTCAACAGTTGCAGTCTCATGCGACCAGACAAGGCAAATCTTTATTACTTCCTAAAGATGTTTGTAGTTTGCATCTATTAGAAAATTACCATAAATAGTGTAAAGTCATACTTCATCACTAAACTGATCACAAGGATGAAATATTTCTTGAAACTGAGATTTTTTGAGATTGCAAAAATGCAAGTATTCTTTCTTGGCTTTATCAGCTTGAACATCATTTATGATGTTGGCATGGTTAAGTTCCTCCAAAAGAAAAGAAAATCTCTTCTGGCCCAGTTGAGTCAAATGTTGAATAACACAAGGATCCAATGAAGACAAACCTCTCACAACATTCTGTTTAAAGGTGTCGGGTCAGGTCAGGTCAGGTTAGGTTAGGTTAGGTTAGGTTAGATTAGGTCAGATCGGCTCATCACGATCGTGACACTCGTATCTAATCAAGTCAGAAATTGGCAACTTTGATCGTTTAAACTCGTATAATTTAATTTTGATAATGTAAACTCATATAATTTAAGTTAGATCGGTTAGGTTAGATTAGGTTAGGTTAGGTGAGATCGGCTCATCACGATCGTGTCCGCTCGTATCATATCACGTCCCAAATTGGTAAATTTGATCGCTTAAACTCGTATAATTTAACTTTGATCGTGTAAACTCATATTATTTAAGCCAGATCGGTTAGGTTAGATTAGGTCAGGTTAGGTCAGATCGGATCATCACGATCGTGTCCACTTATATCTTATCAAATCAGTTCCGTGATAACTCGTATAAATTAACGTCGTATACGTGGCTTGTTTCTCCGGCGATCGATAAGGAAAATATAAAATATTATATGTTAAATTAGAACCGGCAAAAAAGTGTTAAAACATTCAGATAGAAAGAAAATCAGAACTCCACCGTGTTTTTTCCGATCTCGATCTAGTTGTATGTGAGGGGACCGTTTACTTTTTTTTAATTACCCTGGCGGTGATGTCCGTCTTTAATCTATATGTGTGGGAGAGAGAAATATATATATCTCTGTCTCTCTCTCTGCGCGAGGCGCTGTCGGGTTGGACTTTGCACTCGCTGGCCTCTACGCTTCCCTGAAATCCTTGGGAAGTCCCGCGTGTCCATGTGACCCTTGGTTATGTTACGGGTCACAGTAATCACAGCCATCGTCTATTCGTTCTGGTAGGTTCGGGTTGGTCCGGGCGATATTGAACGAGGATGATGACATCGTGTGGGTCCTGGCTGTCATTTTGGACCTGTGAGTAGGGGGGAGGGTGAAAGTGGTTTTTTTCGAGCCGCTACGCGTAGGTGTGGAGGGGTTCGTTTCCTGGCGAAAGGAGACGCGTGGGTTTGTTTTTTAATTTATGTGTGGTTTATGAGCAGGTGTATATATATTTCGGACAAGTACCGGCCGTTATAGACGGTTTGAGATTTTTTTAAATATTTGATTATTATCAAACGGAGACGCGCGTGTCATTTTAGTTTGTGGGAATAGAGGCTAAATATTTTTCGGTCGAGCTTTATGATCTGCGAGACCGTTTAGGTAGGCGACATCTTATCCGCTGTTTTATTTATGTATATAAAAAAATAATGGTGTCATGGGGATTCGATTCGTGGACCTTCAGGTCAAGGGTCCAGCGCGATAACGCCCGGAACACGGGGGATCTGTGTCCTGTCTAGGGAGACGAAGGGTATATGATTCCCCGCCTCGTTAGGGTGACGTGGCTTTGCTTCCGACGTGTATATCGAGATAAATTTGGATATATACGTACGGGTCGTATCCTGATTTTTTATCTTTTAAGATACCTCGAGATCGAATATCGTATGTGAGAGGACCGTTTACTTTTTGTTTAATTACCCCGGTGTTGGTGTCCGTCCTTAATCTATATGTCAGGGAGAGAGAAAATTATATATATCTCTCTCTCTCTCTATGCGAGGCGCTGTCGGGTCGGACTTTGCACTCGCTGGCCTCTACGCTTCCCTGAAAACAATGGGAAGTCCCGCGTGTCCGTGTGACCCTTGGTTATGGTACGGGTCACAATAATCACATCCGTCGTCTAATCGTTCGGGTAGGTTCGGTTTGGTCCGGGCGATATCAGGCGAGGATGACGTTATCGTGTGGGTCCTGGCTGTCGTTTTGGACCTGTGATTAGGGGGAGGGCGATAGTGTTTTTTTTTAAAGCCGTTGCGCGTAGGTTTGGAAGGGTTCGTTTCTTGGAGAAAGGAGAAGCATGGGTTTGTTTTTTAATTTATGTGGGGTTTATGAGCCGGTGTATATATATTTCGGACAAGTACCGGCCGTCAGAGACGGTTTGAGATTTTTTTAAATATTTGATTATTATCTAACGGAGACGCACGTGTCATTTTATTTTGGGGGAGTAAAGGCTAAATATTTTTCGGTCGAGCTTTATGATCTGCGAGACCGTTTAGGTAGGCGACGTCTTATCCGCTGTTTTATTTATGTATATAAAAAAATAGTGGTGTCATGGGGATTCGATTCGTGGACCTTCAGGTCAAGGGTCCAGCGCGATAACGCCCGGAACACGGGGGATCTGTGTCCTGTC
>CABEEJ010004891.1:0-22901 GCA_901482245.1 Timema douglasi
ATAGATCTAGCTCAAGATATGGATAGGTTGTAATGAGGTGGACTGGATATATCTAGCTCAGGATAAAGATAGGGTGTAATGAGGTGGACTGGATAGAACTAGCTCAAGATAGGGATAGGTTGTAATGAGGTGGACTGGATAGAACTATCTCAGGTTAGAGGTAGGGTGTAATGAGGTGTACTGGATAGATCTATCTCAGGATAGAGGTAGGGTGTAATGAGGTGGACTGGATAGATCTATCTCAGGATAGGGATAGGTTGTAAATAGGTGGACTGGATAGATCTATTTCAGGATAGACGTTGGGTGTAATGATGTGGACTGGATAGATATATCTCAGGATAGGGATAGGTTGTAATGAGGTGGACTGGATAGAACTAGATCAAGATAGAGGTAGGGTGTAATGAGGTGGACTGGATATATCTAACTCAGTATAGAGGTAGGGTGTAATGAGGTGGACTGGATAGATCTATCTCAGGATAGAGGTAGGGTGTAATGAGGTGGACTGGATAGAACTAGCTCAAGATAGGGGTAGGTTGTAATGAGGTGGACTGGATATAACTAGCTCAAGATAGGAATAGGGTGTAATGAGATGGACTGGATAGAACTAGCTCAAGATAGGAATAGGGTGTAATGAGGTGGACTGGATAGAATTAGCTCCAGATCGGGATAGGGGGTAATGAGGTGAACTGGATAGGACTAGTTATAGATAGGAATAGGTTGTTATGAGGTGGACTGGATAGAATTAGCTCAAGATAGGGATAGGTTGTAATGAGGTGGACTGGATAGATCTAGCTCAGGATAGAGGTAGGGTGTTATGAGGTTGACTGGATAGAACTAGGTCAAGATAAGAATAAGCGACTTTCTTTTGTAAACGTGGCAATGAACTTTCGAGTTCCTTATGGAATTATGTTTATTTGACTTTTATAAGACTTTCTTTTCATATTTCACGGCTTTGTTTAGCTTACTATATTATGGTCTACAGTTTATAGCACTTGTACTTGAGAAAAGCTATTTGTTTTGTATTTGTTTTCGTTCCAAAAGGGGTACACGACTGATGACATTTTGGTTAACACTGGTTTAAGGCAGTATACTAAATTTCCAGCAAAAGGAAAGTCGAGGTTCGAATCTCAGCTGGAAGCACTGGAGGTAGTTTTACACCTGTGAGTTAGCGGTAAGATTGTTTCCTCCTCTTTACACGCTCATACAGGTGCACTTGCTAAAGTTACCCCCTCCGTTGTTAATTAGGTCGTTAAATAATCCTTGTATAAACTGAAGAGTAAAAATAAGTAGGTAAAATCAAGGGCTCATCCCGAATACACCTTACTAACGTGGGTTACCAGTTGACCTTCTTTAATATAGTTTGCCGGTAACGGGGATGTCAGAGTACGAATCACGGCTGCGTGCGTATACATAGATATATCTTTTACCTAAATTGCTTTCTGCTCTCTCCCCTCTAATTCTGGTACATTTCTCTAAAACTTAGGAGTCTTCAACCTTTTTATGCCCAATGGCCAAATTTTCTGTCTTGTTGGCTTGTGGGCCGCAATACTGTACCGATAATATTAGGATTGAGCACTTAATATATAATTTTTCTGTTGGCGTCCCGAATGTATCAGCCGTGATGAGCGAACGCGAACACTCCCGACTATGCCTGAACCCTATCGACTATGTTCGAACACTCCCGACTATGTCTGAACCCTATCGACTATGTTCGAACACTCCCGACTATGTCTGAACACCTCCCGACTATGTTCGATCACTCCCGACTATGTCTGAACCCTATCGACTATGTCCGAACACTCCCGACTATGTCTGAACCCTCCCGACTATGTTCGAACACTCCCGACTATGTCTGAATCCTATCGACTATGTTCGAACACTCCCGACTATATCTGAACCCTATCGACTATGTTCGAACACTCCCGACTATGTCTGAACCCTAACGACTATGTTCGAACACTCCCGACTATGTCTGAACCCTATCGACTATGTTCGAACACTCCCGACTATGTCTGAACCCTATCGACTAATGTTCGAACACTCCCGACTATGTCTGAACCCTCCCGACTATGGTCGATCACTCCCGACTATGTCTGAACCCTATCGACTATGTCCGAACACTCCCGACTATGTCCGAACCCGCCCGACTATGTTCGAACACTCCCGACTATGTCTGAACCCTCCCGACTATGTCTGAACCCTCCCGACTATGTTCGAACACTCCCGACTATGTTCGAATACTCCCGACTATGTCTGAACCCTCCCGACTATGTACGAACACTCCCAAAATAGTACTCTCTCCCTTGTCTACTAAGAAGTAATTTGCAAGCTCAAGGTAAATGTGTATAAAAACGTAATATTTTTCTTCGTGTATAAAACAAAACTTATAAAATAACTCAAAATACGTATTTATTTTTATTTATTTAATTATGTAAAATATAATTTTGTATTCATAAGTTTTTCTCTTGAATATTTATTTTAATTTTCATGAAACAGTGGGCCGCAAAAAATATGTTACAGCGGTTCGCGGGTTGAATACCCCTGCTCTTAACTCTACCTTATTCATACCTTCTCTATTAGTGTAAATGTGCTTACATCCCAGACGGGTAGTAAACATTTAGTGTTAATATTAAATATTAGCTAACATTCTTCGGTGGGTACATGGTCTAAGCCATCACTCTCGCAAAAAACCGGACACCAATGACAATTAGACCTGTGATCAAATCCTGGTCCCGTGTAATGAGGTTGGTTGCCCCTAAATGGTTCTCTCTCTCCCCCTCCATGCAAATGTGGACACACTTCCCCTAAATTAAACCTTCCTAATGCCTAGCTCATTAGTGTAATAATTACATATTATAAATATAAACTGGACAGATAATAAGACGTGGAGCTAAAAAAAAGTATCAACAGATTTGACGCACGTCCGCAATGTAACCCGACAAAGAACACTCCACCAGGTCGTAATAAGCCGCTGCCACTGGTTATAAATGACTGGTCCTGCCGACAAACCGTACCAGTCCTGGGACCTGTATGCTAAACACAGAGTCGGCCTCACGCTCAATTAGTGATAACAAGGTCTCAAAACCAGACTCGAGCAAGTGATTTAAGTACCACATCACTTAAAATCTGGTGACGCCCTAGATCTAGGCATGAGAGAAACAAATTACAGTACAATTTACCTTTGACAGCTAGACAAAACAGTTACTAGATATACTTTAATATATTCATACGTCAGGTCATATGATCTACAGCGTTCACTTTTGATAGATATTATAAATAGAGTCTAGTTTTCATAGAAAGGACTTTTATAAAATACAAAGGTATTGAGAAAAATCTATCCATTTCAGATCACATGACCCAACGTATAAATATGTGAAAGTAGATCTAGTAGTTCTCTAGCTTTCAGATAAGGTTCTTCCTAAAAAATTGGAGTGTATATATAAAACGACACTAATAATAAAATAAAATGGTATCAGTATTGACAGCAAAAAATATGTTTACATTTTCAAAGCGCTGTTGCTCACCAAACTATTATCATAAGAAGGCTTTTTCACTACCAAAAATTAGATGTAAATAAGTTAATTATTATTATTACTATTCTATATAGGGTATTATTTGTTGTCAACATCCCTTTTTCTCAACTAATACAAAGCCTACAGCGATGAATAACGTATCAGTGGGTAGGATTTTTTACCAACTTCTGACACAGCATACTCAGTTTATGTTAAATCAACCTATCAATTAGGAACTGGCTAATTATTATTATTATTAAGTTCAAAGCCAAGGTTGTTGACATATTACAAAATAGAGATAATAAGAAAATCATGTGTGTAAAACTAGGTTTAGGAGCATAACCGGCCGAGATCCTAACCTATACTCAGCCGTCTCCAGGTAATCCAATATATTGTGAGATCGACGTCTTAGATCGTGTGAATAATGTTTTGAGTATGAAAATAAGGACTTAGTTTCTATTCTGTATGTGTATTATTCATCATCATTATGAAGTTTCCAGACACTGGCCAGGTCTGTTTGGAACATAAGCCTCTCCACAATCCAATCAGTTACTTGCCCCTTGGTCTCCTGCCCCCCCTCCCCCAATTTCAATACTAAACACCTTCTTTGGTATCTTCTCCTCCCATGGCTGTATCATACATGTATATTAGTAGATAAAATAAAGAGTACCATTTTATCTGTACAAGGTTTTATATGAATGTATTCTAATTCCATAGCTGAAAATCCCCGTGCACTCAGGCAATATGAGTGTGTGAATGTGTATTTGTATTACCATTGCCCCCCATAGGTCTACTATATGTCAAACTTAGGTTACCCCTTCAGATTATCAAGTCTTTGAAGGATTAAGAGACAAAAGGAACTAAACAAATTGTAAAAGTGGGATAGTTATGCTTAATGTGATAGCTTTTGCACATCTTTCTTGTAGCATCACGTCTTACTACCCGTCCGGGTTATACACTTATGTATTAGTGATTAGGGAGTTTAGATTGATTTGAAGTGTACCCACATTCGTTTGGAGAGACAGAGTTGAAAACCATTTTGTAAAAACCACCTGACCAAGATTCGAACCTTAAGACTTCATCGGCAGTCTAGTCTACTGCAAGAGTAGTGTGTTAGACCATACGGCCACCTAAGCGGGTTTGCACAAAATTGATTCACTTGACCAAATTCCACCAAATATAGTTGAGTAAATGTTTGTATAAGACACCACCAGCAGCTTCTACTCTTGAATCTCACTTTGTGCCATCATGCTGCAACCAAGGGTGGTCAAAGTTAAAATAACTATTTTGGAATGTTTTGCATTCAGAAATAATAAAAAAATGTTTAATCAGACCTATTATTATTATTATTATTATTATTATGATTACAATAATAAGCATCTAAAATACAATGAAAAAGATGCAAGACCTAAATTGAAATAAAAAATGCAACTTGTATTGTAAAAATGTTGCTACAGTCCTGAAAAATAAATTATTAATCATATTTTCATATATTTTATTTTTATTTATTAAGAAAGATTTAAAAGTGACATACAAAATTACCATATCAAAATGTAATAAATAAAAAATACATATTAGCAATTGGATTTATTTTATCTTATTATGTAATGCTAAAGAAAGAGCTGTGTAGTCAGAATCAGAGTCAGAAGCAATTTTGGGTGGGGTCAAACTCTTGAGTCGATAAAAATGTGTCAACTTTGGCTTCAAAATAGAAACTTATAGTATTATAACAATATATGGTAAATATATCATTTTAATGTTATACTTTTTTTATTCTTTGGAACAATATATTTTATAATTTTGATTGACAAATTTACTCAAATTTAAATTCCCAATGCCAAAGAAGCTTCCCATGATGTCGTCTGTATTGGATAATTTTACTGTATAGTATATTTTTATTACTATTATAAATACTTTAGCCATTTCTAAAGTCGGAGTTGAGGGCTCGGAGCAGACTTCTCTTCACAGCCCTAGATAAATACGGGATCATTAAAAACAAATACAAATTATTTAAAAAGCAAAACAAAAATATTTATAAATTATGGAACTTAAAAAGTGAACATATAAAATTATAGCATTTAAAAAATATACCATATAAAACTACAAATATTATTAAAAAATGTTTATATGATAAACATAGAAAAACTGCATCTAACATTATCACTGGTACTAAGCAAATATATTACTGTGACAAAATACTGAGGTTAAGTTTATATAATCATAAAATAGGCTTAGATTTCAAAAGGCTAGACCCTGGGTCTGAAATTTAAGGTCTAGAGCTCTCAAGTCTTCACAAGGAACCAGTGGTTGGGTTGTTTAAAACCATTCACTTGGTTGCTGTCAAGGGTGTGAATCCTGGCTGGGTGCATTGAAAGTCTCTCTCCACACTTGATTTATCACCATGGTTTATCTGTTATCTTTCAGCGCCAATGGGCGCACACTTTCTCTAAACAACTTTCTTGTGCCTGAATTAAACAGGGGGTTTCTCCCCAGCGCATTTTGCCACCGGTTCAGGCTACACACAGTTAACTAAACAAATCGAGTAGGGATGAGGAAGTTAAAATTTAAATAAAGTATACTCGCATTTGTGAAATGTATCCAGAACTGACAACGGTGGTGCCTGAGAAGGCAGTATAAGTCCTTGATAACACAGAGAAAGAAGTGTTTTCATTCAAGATATGAGGCATGATTTATATATAAATGATTTTGTTGTTCGAGAAGGAGTAGAATAGATAACAAGTGAAAATCGCAGCTTTAACAAGTCAACAATATCACAAACGTTCTTAAGTTAAATTGTGGTTTCAGGCAGGCCTGTGGAGTTGAAGTGAAGGAGTCAGCGTCAAAAGCAATTTTGTAAGGAGTGGGAGTATAACAATATTTGGTAAATGTATCATTTAAATTCTATGTATATTTTATTCTTTAGGACCAATATTTGAAATTTGATGGATAAATGTATTCTAATATAAATTCAAAATGCCAAATAAGCTTCCCCTAAATTAATCTCTATTGGAGATTTTACTGCATTAAATTTGTCATTACTATTTAATATAATCTAGCCAATTCTGAATAAGTCAGAGTCAGAGAGAAGATAAATATAAGAGTCAGAATCAAGAAAAGAAAATGATTTTAAGTCATTTGTTGTTTATTCTCACAACATCTAGGCCCAGACAGGGGCTAGCACCCAAGGGCCTCCCCAAACTGTTGGAATAAAAAATCTCTTTTAGATCTATGAATTGCAGTTATGTTAAGTGAGATCTTAAAAATTATAGCTTACTATGTCACTTTTATTTATTTCTGACAAAATAGTAATTATTAATGACACGTGTGCCAAACAAATATTTCAGAATGTGATTTTGAAACATAAACAACACTCGTAGATCACGGCGTGATTTTGTCCGCTGGACAGAATGGTAGAGAGCCGCGGAAAGAGTGTTTTCAGTGAGTCTAAAGTCGGTGTGAACCTGGCGAAAACAAAAATGTCTGCCAAATTGTCACCGAAAAAATGATGAGCATAGATTTGAACTTTTCAATTAAATCGTATATTCACAAGTATGTCGTGCACCCTAAACTGGTACCAAAGACAGTTTAGTAATAAGTAATTATTAAGTAATACCATTTTTTTAAAGCCTCACATAATGATCGCGCCCCACTTTTTTTCACATAAAATATGCATAAATTATGAGACGATTGTGCAGGGAAAAACGCTAATTGAACATTTGAAGGATGGTTGGGAATGTAGAGCCCAGGATTTTAATAAAATATCATGTATACGATAGTTTCCGGTTAAGACAATAAGTTCAAGATTATGTTACTTTATATAATAGTAATAGAGTATGATGCTATAATGCAAAAATATATACTGAATAAATAAATTAAATAAATGTTACACTATTTAACGACATTAATTTATGAGCTTCCTTTGAACAATAACCGGTTTCACTTCACCTCCAAATGATCTGAGTATCCAAGAGTAAACCACTTTATTTGTACCCAGGGTCTTGCCAAAATTAGGAGAAATTAATATATCCAGAACTTTAAAATAAATATGAATAGCTAGCTACGTGTAAATATCAATAAGTAAATTGTCACGAAAATGTGCAAAGCTTTAAAGTCACAAGTCAAACAAAACAGTTGTAGTTGATTGATTTTGATGTCAAATTGAGTAGTTACTGCACATTTTGACATCAAAATCAAAAATTTCTTACATTTTATAAACAAACATTGAATTATATTTAAAATTTCAATAAAACTGAAGAAACATATAAAGTTTGACTTTTAAAACAATGTAAAAAACTGACTTGAATAAGTCTCTGATTTTTTTATAAACATTGTCATAAAATAAATCCTTTTTTTCAAGTATACATAACAATGTTTTACTGTACTATATAAAACCCTCTAAAAACACAAATACCATGCCATTAAATACTAATACAAATATACTTCGACTTTGGTAGGAAGACCCTTCTATTTGACCTTTTTTATAGGTTTGTTTTAAATTTCTTAATGTAAACCCACTTTACTAACTAACTAAAATATTTAGCATGATATTTACAATTACATCATTTGAAAAACTAATACAAATTATTTACAATTACATTTTTGTAGACTATTAATTATATATCAATGTTAAAATGTGGACTGTGGAATGATAAAACATTTCAAACATCTTAAAAACCATTCATTTTAAAAATGATACAACAGCGAACATTCATGGTGTATGTAACCCCATTAACAATAATAAAATAGAAGCAGTGTTTGATATACTTTAAAATGTGTCCAAAGCAGAGATTGCGTCCCTTGACTTGTGGATTATCATACTAATGTTCTGACTCGGTTATTCATATTCAAGACTCTCGTCCCACTTGGTTTCTTACAAGACACTTATGGTACACAATACCTTATAAATGTCATAAATACTCTCTTTCTTGTGACCTATTTATGTGTTACGACTGTGTCTAACACAAATGAAACCAAATCGACTGGCGACAATTGAGTCAAGATGACAGACTTGGTGGCTAAACAGTCTCTTTACTGAATTTAAATTTTAATATAGAAACCCTCTTTTGCAATGCTCTAATCAATATTGTCAATTTTTTGAAATTTTATTATTCTTTTGACTTAAAAAAGGTCTTCAGAGAAGAAAAATTATGCTTATTCAAAACCTCAAGAAAAACTATAACATTAGAAGTTAAACACAAAATATTGAGCATTCAAGGATGAAAGTAAGTGAATTGGCAATAAAGTTCAAATGTCTTATTTGGGTGGGAGCCCCATTTTTAAAGACAAAAAAAATAATATATATATATATATNAGAGAGAGAGAGAGATTTTAAAGGATTTTTTTTTTTGTGATTTTGTAAATGTGTATGGCTTTTAAATATACTACATGTTTTTTATTTTATTTATGGAGTTAAATGTTGGTCTTTACTTAATTAATGTTTTTAATGGTTAGTTTTGATATACTATGTTATGAAAAGCATTATAGAGAATGGAACCTCAATTTATAGCAATGTTCTTATGGGAAATGAGGGTTTGCTTTACAACAGCTCATTTGGCGACCGTTGTTAAGAAAACAATAAGGTCATAAGAGGAGGGGATTATAGTAGCAATCATAGCTCCACTAGCATAGAAATGCCAACTTTAATTACTGTGATCAAGAGAAATATGCTGTGAAGCTCCCTCGTGATCTAAAAGAACATCGGTTCCCTCAAATAGTTTCTGATGAGCCAATACTGTACTTCAACTCTGGACCTTTGGTCAACACTTTAAAATATTTTCTCAAGACATTTTAATCAATCTCATGGATTTACTGACTGACATACAAACATAATATCTTCATGCCAAGCACTTTTCTCATAATAGAATGAGAATATTCTTGAAATAAAATTCTTAAATAACATAACCTTAGCATGATGAACCTTTTGTAAAAATGTTTGGTAATTTTTAGGTTATTACTAAACAATATCAAATAAAAGAACACAAAACTATATATATATATATATATATATGTGTGTTCTTTACATTGATATTAATTATTAATAATGTATATAGTATATAAATTATTTAATTATATATATTAAGTTGAAATCTACTTTATAGTACAGCCACACAGTATGACCCTATTACGTACAGTTAAAACTTCACTGGAGCCAATGTTTCAGACTTGTTTAAATCATTAAGCTACTAATTAAAATATTCAACAACATTTTAACGACCGACTAGTTAAAAAAACATAAATATTTATAAAAAAAATATACAATAAATCACTTTTTAAATCATTTCCGATAAATCAAGTTTACAAAAGAAATGTGGAATGCACCAAACATCCTAAGATGTTTTAAAGTTTAATAGATTTAAAAAAAATAGCTACTTGTATTTTTAACTTTTAGTCCACTATTTACATAATATCACATAATGTTAAGAAGCAATAAATAAAACTACTAAGAGGGTCGCCTTCTCAAGCCCCAAAACATGTTGCAGAACTTTCATGTTGGTTAAAAAGTGGTTTGTTATTTTAAAATATGGTTCAAACCAACATAACAATGGTGAAATCTATGGAAATTTAAAAAAACTTATATTTTAGATTTAATAATTTAAAAGGTTAATGTGAATTTTAAATTAGTTTAATTTTATCAACATTTCATGTTAACTGTCACTTAATTTTAACAACATTTCACATAAGGTGTCACAATTATGATGTCAAAGTAAATTGTTTGAAAGATAGAGCTAACTTTCCTCGAATAGAAAAAATAAATTTTTAACAAAGTTTCAAAACTAATTATAAGATCAATTCTAATTGTTTCAGTTGTTTTGATGTTTTAGAACTGGCATTCTAAAAACAAAATAATGCAGTGTGAGATTATTTCCTTTCAAGTAGGCAGCACCCTTTATAAAATTTTATAATACATACATTATTGCAAAGCTATTTTATAGAAAAATGAGTATGAGTCTTGTTTCTGTTATATAGATCCCAATTTTTTTTTAGACTTACCAGAGACTATCCAGGGGCTAGACTATTGAGTTGTCCCCCTTGTTTTTGAGATTCCGGTGAATGTTATTTTACATAAAAACATCTCAAATTCATGTGATGATTTTATCAAGTAGAAAAAGGCCAATTAAAAGCTTTTTATTGTTTCAACAGTTGGCTCGTGTTAGGCCACATTAACACGGGAAAGAATGGTAGAAAATATATGTGAACGAGCACCAGCAATTGGAACTTCCTCTTGAGTGTTAACAGTTTGTGAGCTGCAACTAGCACCATTCATCAGTGTTCACTCAGTTTTGGTTCACATTCACTGATGAACCGCCTGCTGTCGGTCTATGGAAACTCGTACTCTCCCCTGTGTGAACAGGTTTGCCACTTGGACGTTGCTCACATACCGATCTTCAGCATTTCATATTTTTGTGTGTCTACAGTCTGGATTAGTGTTCATACTTGTTTGTACTTGTTTTGTAGTGATTGTGTAGAAGTGTTCCACTTCCATGGGTTTTATGTCCCTGTAAATATTCTGACAACCAAATTTTGCAGTTTTTTTGCAAAAATACAAGCTAATGCTAACTGGTCTTTATCAATACTATTGTCTATGGTACAATATTTAAACTGTACTTATAGCTTATAATTAAATATACAAGTACCCAAAATTCCCTGGTACTAGTGTTTCTACAAATAGGCAGATATTTTGGGAGCATCACTACTCACGTAGATTCTCAAGTTGCTTTTCCTAGTTTAAAAGCCCCTTGAATAGGTCCAAATAGGTCCGAATGGATTAGGAGCAAATGGTTCTGAAAGTTTTCTGAATATTCGCTTGAATTCTCTACCATTCGCTCCGGTGTGAATGTAGCTTTAATTACCCCTATTTCCCGTTAACTACCCTGCTACTTTTCCCACTTGCATCTCAGGAAAGGTGAGGCTAAATACAGTTAGTTTCTACAAGAGAGTTATCCATGATATAATGATAATTACCATATTAAAAGGTATTGAAACAAACATTAATATGCACAGTCAATCAGGATTTGAATAACATTTTAAACTGTTTTAAGTTAAATGCTGTTATTGAATATAAAAAATAGACAGAAATATTATTTTCTAGGAAAACATATTTTAACTTTTTTTTTACCGGTTTAGGTTGTTCACTTATTTTAACTAGGTACTTGCATGTTATATGAAATTAATTAAAACCTGGTTTTCTCTAGGCCTATTATTCAGTACAACAAAGAGATTTAAACAAAGTCCGCAGAAGTGAATCAATTGGTTGAAACAATATCAAGCTTAGTGCATAATCAATATCAATATAAATAAATATTACTCATAAAACAAAACTCTAGGTTGACTTTTTTTCCGTAAGTATGGTAGATAAAAAAACTAACCAACAATAGTAAATTTTAAAATAAGCTTTGTTTGATTTTTATCAAATTACTCAAGGGATACTCAAAGTTCTCCACATGGAATGATTTTAGAAAGTGATCAATAAAACAAAAATGTATATTCCATTCACGGTAGGTTTTTACCTGGATGACAAGTCGAAAATCATATGTTTAGGTTTTGGGTTGCCAACACTTGTAAAAGATCACAGTTTTGTTATAAATGTAAAGATCTTTAATTACCTGTTATATATTACATTTAAAATAACATAAAATTTAGTTTTCTCATACTATTTTATTTTTTTAAATAATTTCTTTTTATCCAATTCGAAACAATTTTAAACACAATTAAAAGAACTTATTTTTCGTTTTGAAACGTTACTGATTTTGTGTAATATAGTGCACACATCAATAACTTTTAATACAGGAATCATGTTTACTTGGAAAAGAGAAAATTATTGTCTTTTTTTACATACAATAAATGATTTTATGATTATTTTATCATATTTTGAAATATTTAACTGAATAAAATATTTTCATCAACTGTGTGTCTGTATCATTGTAAAAAAATTTTTTACCGTCATGTTCAATCATATGGTTTAGATTCGTCAGGCGCCATTTTGAAACTATATTCGTTAGAAGTTTTTGTGAAAGTAGTGTTAATATTTTTTTAAGAAAAATAAAACTATAAATAAACTTTGTGTCCGACCTAAAATAAATATATAAATAATATTGGCCTAAATTACTGTGATTAACTATCATATTAATATATTACCATCTATTTTCATTAGTCATCCAAAGTGATAGATGTCAGCTGTTGGCGTAGTGATATATTAGGGATTACTTCTAGTAACATTTCGAGCTGTCATCCAGGTAAACTTAGCTCATGAATGACATATTAATAATTATTATAAACCTAATATACCATCAGATGGTTACTAAAAATACAGATGACTTATAACTTATTGTGTGGACCAGTAGCATCACTACGAGAATCCGGGTGGGGCTTCGGCCCCCACCAGGTGACACCAAAATGACTGTCTATGAAAGAATGTGCAATCTTTCAGCAGAAAAAATTCCTTCTAGGCCCTAGTTAGTTATGACTACAAAAACAGTTTTCATAAGCTCAACTTACATATACTGTCTTAGTATACCTACAAGGCTAAAACACTACGATAATTTAGTTTTCGAACCCTCTAATGCGCATGTGTTCTGGTCAGCGTTATCATAATTACCCAATTACAATAAAGCTTTATATCATGCGGGTTCATCTGCACACGTTTTCATTGCTGATGGTATTTTTATAATCGCTGATTTTGTCAGATTTTATGGTATCTTAGCTACAATATTGTACTAGGCCTGATTAGTATTGTGAGCCTGTATCAATTAGCTTTGTAAGAACCAAATAGCTTCTCAAAGCTGAAACTTATAAAGAACTATTTTGCAATCTAACATGGAACAGTCAAGGCTTTCTGATCTTGCGATATTATCAAATGAATGTGAGTAGGCAAAAGGCATTAATTTCAATTTGATAAGTGATTCACAAGTTGCAGCTTTGAAGGCTGGGTAATCAAAGTTCTAATCTCGTTGAGATGTTCACTAAGTGCTGAAATGCTTGTGTATTTGTTTCTGTTTATTTTGTTGGTATTATTTCATTTATGAGTTTATTTCTATATGCAATTGTTTACAATTTCTACATTATCTGAGCTATTATTGTATATGAAAATCCAATCTATTAATTTATCTGATTTAGCGGTAAAGTTTAGTGTCAAAATTAGAATTATTTTGATGTATCAGGTTAAATGTTTTTACTACAAATTCCATTGTTTTCTTATAGAATGTTTTGCTCTAACCACATGAAACTATGTAAATGTAAATACATTTAGGGTGTTTGTATGATAATTATTGTAATTAAAAGGTAGTATTTTAATTTAGAAAGTTGTTTATGTCACTAATATTGTCATTACACTCAGTGATAAAGGCCTATTAAGATTTATGAGTAACATTAGTACAAATCTTTACTGAGAATTCTGTATGGTGTGGCACAGGAGGAGGTCCATGGGGGAGACACTATGAGTTACAGCAGTAGTGACGTCACTGGGGTGAATCACATCGAGAATATGCTCTTATTGCCGTTGTTTAGTAATCTATTGATATTTACTAACCTTACTCTATTTGGGTCTTACTAATCGACAGAAATGGACTAGAAATCCAAACCAACGAAAAACTGCCAGTCAGTAAAATGTTATCACTCTAAACGAGTTGTGGAGTGGAATCTCTGCTGGGATTAAAGCTTCTTAGATTGTATCTTGGAGAATGTACCCTGTTAGTTGTCTGTCTGGGACTCGGGCCTCCGCCATTTTCAGAAGATTTCAGTGGATTCCAACTAAGGTCCTTATTTCCATCACTTTCTAGGTCTGTGTTTCTCCGTTCCCGAGTGACGCAGTTTAACTTCTGGTCTGGGTCCGTACAGTCATGTTTGGACGAGGTCGACCATTTGGAGATTTCAGGATCACAGTAGCTAAAACAAAGAGAATGACTACTAGATATCAAAATCAAAGATATTCTTAATATTAAAGTTTATTAAAATAATTATGACATGGCTTCACATATTTGGTGCAGACAAGATCTAGGGTCTACTCTACTGGATGCCAGTTAAAATATTATAGTAATTGTTACTATCAAAACATGTTGACCTAAATGTAGAGTTAAATAATCATTCAAAATATCAAAATAACTTTAGGTATAACCTACTGCGTCTCTACACAAATTTCCTTTGACAAACAGATCCCCACAAATTACTTAGTTGTGAAAAACTAATTGAAGAGTGAAAAAAAAACATTCTTTGAATTGTAAAAGAACCCAAGAGTTTTGAAAAATGTATCTACATCCTAGCCTTAAAGTCAGAATAATTTTGTTTACAATCTGTGGTTACATGTGTATAGTAAGAAAGGGAGTTAACGATCCTGCCTTTAGAAATTGCTCTGTGCAAAAGAAAATATACCAACACTCTGTATCGCAAGTGCAGTAAAACTAACACAATTTAACATGGTAATGGTAGGTACACTATCACACTTAGCCCGTACAAATAGCCTACTGGTAAAACTTCATAGAAGGGGCAAAATAAGAAAATCAACATCTACATTATATTACTGAACACAATACCTAGGCTTACTTAAGGTATTTAAATGGTTTTTAATCCCATTGGGTGATTATTATGATATCATCTTCATCAACTGTTTCCAACCTGTATCCAGGTCAGTTTTGTAAAATGCCTCCATCTTCCTCCATCGTTCCTCCATGGATGTTGATACAGTTATAGCCTATTATTATTATAAGTCTAGGTTAATGTGGTTTTTTTAAACTTGTCTTATTAGAACTTATTCTTGAAATGAGTTTAGCAATTTATTGGAAACACATGGGGGTTTCAGTCTCCAGCTATGGTTGCACAAGATAAGCTATGTTGTATCAACAGTGATAATGCCTGGATCTCGATCAACATAGCACTCACCCACTTTGGTGGCCGTGAGGTCTAACGCACTACCATCTCGGTGCACAGGATTGCCAATGACGGGGAGCTTGAGGTTCTAATATTAATGCGGATGTATTGAGGGTGGTTTTACCTAAATGGTTTTACTCTCTTCCTACATGCAAATGCGGGTACAATTCCTTTAAATATGACCCTCCTAATCCCTAAAACCATTAACATTACTAGTACATAAGCATAAAACTGTTATGAGTAGTGAGACGAGGTGCTAAAATAATGTTAGTTCACATAAGGTTTATAAACATTCACTTTTAAGAAACTAGCCTAGTGTGTGATCAATTCTGATAAGAATCTATATACTGGTAATGTACATTTAGCCTGATAAGAATCAGAGGGTTTGTTCTAAAATGTATTTGTAGCTCCCTATCTTTGGAATTTATGAATAAAATAGAGTAACTAGCATTTTGTCTAAATAAACATCTGCTATACAAACTACAGAATATTATTTAGTTTTTAAGAAAGGAATAGGTAAGCTCCAAAATATCTTACCTTTCATCTATGTTATATTTGTTCACAATATGGTCCATGGAGTAAATTTTGCTTGATTTTATATTTTTCAATTGGCCAATAATTTTAGAATTTTGCTGCTGAATCTGCAGCAACAACCGATGATTTATGGCATTGTAATCAGAGTAGTTATACATCGCTACCACCAATAAGGCTACACACACTACAATCATAACTCTTCTTGTCAACCAGACCCACCAAATGAGGTTGACGTTGATTGTGTCAAGTTGCCCTGTGCCTTCCCCGATAAGATGTGTGCAAATACTTCGCTCGATGACTGCATTCATCGTTACTGTTATAAATAATCCTGGTCTTGCACTATGGGTGCGTGGTGTTGCTGTGGAGACATAGGAGATTATTGCACTAGAAATGTAAAATATCACAGTCTCCAACCATGAGACTTCCCCTAATGCCCATACCTGAAGAGATGATAAACGTTCAAACACATCGAAGAGTAGTTGTTTTTGTTCCACTGTAGATGCTCTGAATTCATTCATCACAGTAAGTAACTTTATCTGAGAGTTTTCCAAGATCTGGCCAAGCATTCGACCATTGTATAAGAGTTCTATCTGAACAGACATGCTTTCTTTCTGGTGTTCCAATAAACTAGTCTGTAATTTTTCTGCTTGTTCCAACTGTTCTGCAACATGTTCAGAAGTTAACGAAAGTCTATCAATTGTTTTGTGTGTTGCATCGTGCCACATAATATTTTGAAGAAAGAAGCATATGTTTTGAGTGTGCGTGTAAAACTGTGTATAAGCTTGAAATGCCTTATCTGACATATTTTTCAAACAAAATTCTCTATTACTTCCTAACTTTCCACATCTGTAAGGTTGCATACCAGACATAATTAAAAAGCAGTCTGTAAATTGAAGCGCAATATCACTTTGTAATTGTTCAGTAAGACCTCCACACCCCTCTTTCAAATACAACACTGCATTTTCCCAGCATGATCCAAACTTTGGCATTCCTACTCTTTCTTGGATAAGATTGTATTCTCTTCTACCTTGTTCAATCATTTGTTCAAAATCTTTCTCGGAATTAAACCTCGGTACGTCACTTTTAGAATTTACTATTATATTGACAACTATAACTAATGATAATCCTATGTAAATATGGAAGTGCATTTTCCTTGTTTTTAAACATTTAACGTTATATTTGTATTTTTAATACTGTTTACCGGTTTGTTTATAAATTTTATAAAACATATGTTTTAGTTTCTACCAACGTTAAAACAATACTATATTGAGTTAACCGTTCCCACTTCCCACAGTGTAAACAATAAGGCTGTGGCATGGTAGATTACATGCTATTCACACGTAGTTCAAAAATATACCGCTTTCATAAAACATCACGATGTCTACAGAATTGAGGATTTCCCGAACAGAAGACCCACCGAATACTGTGGCGAGAAATCAGCAGATCGAGAATGTGAAACATTTCAAATTATATAAAAAGTTTAATATCAAAAAGTATGTAGTGTAAACGGGAGATAAAGTATAAATGGTAATAGCAAGGCTGATATAAAAATAGGATGTTACTGACTTGCAAACTGATCCTGGAAAATGGAATAAACTGGTGAAGTGTTATATATATAGAGCATCGTTTTGTATGAAATAATACATGGGTTCTGAATAAAAAGGAGAATGGCTGTTTAAAAGGTAGTGACATATGATGTAGGAGAGTAGAGAAAATAAAGTAGACAAATCAGTTGACTAATGAAGACGTTCTAAAAATAAAGTGAATAAAAAGGTAACTATCTTGATGGTAACTATACTAAGATAGTACAACTGGAGTTGGCAAAACAATACAGGAAGTAGTGATAGAGACAGGAATGTGGATTGTATACCCGCCTCTTAGGGGCCATCCATAAATTACGTCGCACAAATTTTATGGTTTTTCGACTCTCCCCCCTCCATGTCACAAGTGGTCACACTTGTGAAACCCCCTCCCCCTGGTGTGACGTCACAAATTTTTCAATTTTATATTTGAGGTAATTAAATTAAAACAGCAGTTTTTCCACAAAAATAATTATTTAAATTAAAAATAATCTTTAATAAAATAAACATAAAGTCAAATATTTTAGATAATGGACGAAACAAAAGACCAATTAAAGAACGCTAAACGATTAATATTGTTAATAAAAGATACAAAACTTAATCATCTTGTGTCCACGGACTTTGGACCGACTACTTACTATTGTTTATCACTGGCATATCAGCCACTTCGTTCTCGTTTTGGATATTAATGTCAGGAAAATCCGTTGTGTCAACATCTTTTTCTTCCAACCATATAGTATCGTCATCATTCATTAAACAAAGAATTTCTCTGGCACGTCTAACCGCAATTCTTTGAGGACGAATTTACTCGATAGGTAAAACCTCATGTTGCCTTAAATGTGATTGTTTGTGTTGGTTAGCGGCTTTGTATGATGAAAAATATAGATCATATGTGCCACACGATCTTTTAAACATGTGTGCCTCGACACTGGGGCAATAGCTATCGTACGGAACATGCTTCAAATAGGATGACGATCAAAGATTCAATGATAGCTGTAGTAACAATGGAGCAAACTTACCTTCGAATTCATTATTTCCTACGGTTACATAACCTTCTGAGGTCTGTTTAATCAAAACAGGTGGTGGTAAAAATCCTTCTCTTAATAATTGCCAAAGACTAGAACGTCGCACACCACAACACGGGACCGTCTCGCATTTTACTATTTGTAATAAATATTATAATTCAAGTACATGATTTGCATACCAAGTAACATTATTTTTTAATATCGTAGGCTGTTCAACATTCAGCCTGGTATCTGTTGGTACAACGTATTCGGCCACTACAGGAAAATCATCAATGACCAATTTGCTCTAAATATTATCCAACACATTGCCTGCACTCTCAAAGTATCGTTTTTCTAGCTCCAAGTCGGTAGTTCGATTACTGGAATCAAGATGCGAAACGAAATCATCATGGTTTAATATGACACCAGTAAGTTCACGACTAAGAGGTGCCATTCGTCGTTCAACTCTGTTGAAAGCACTCCTTCCTGGAGCATTTGTGACTATGTAAATAGCATCCAAATCAAAATCTTTAAAATGTTGCACAGCTGAAACTATAACTCACTCGTATCGTGGATTTTCGTCGGGACCACCATCACAAGTAAAAATAAATACGGGTTTTACAAAACCTTCTCGAGTTCTCACTAAGTTTCCGAAAGTAGGTAATTAAAAAAGTTTATGGATGTCTGTGGCATACGTCTCTGCATTAGAGGAAGAATGTTTTCCACTACGAATCGCTACGTATGTAGGCCCAGAGTATGTCACAGCGTCAGCTAGTCCTTCACCATCTTTCTTTATTACAATACCTGCATAAACAGATGGAATAAGTTTATGTTTCTCAGCGACCACGAAATCATGATCCAGTAATTTTACAGGATAGTCAAGGTGCAATAATATCGGTGCTTGATCGTTAGCTGCTGTAATGCCTAATGGTACGCGTGCTTTGTCATCCATCGATAAAAAAAACTTGATCAGGGCCCAAAACCGAAGCTACAGATTAAAGGTTTCTTATAGTAGCTTTACAAAATTTGCCATCTTTATGCTTTGAATGTAGTGTAGAGTCTGGTTTGCACAGCATAACAGGAACGGCTACGTCGTATCTTTATCCTTCCTCCATATTGACTCGCCTGAGAAGAAGTCTCAAGTACAACCCTGATCGACTGATAGTATAGACTTGCTTATATAGTTCGGCTTGCAAGTCGTCCAATGTTTTGCAGCACCTTATAATTTCAGTGCGACGTCGATCATCAGCAACGCCACCAAAAACTGCAATCGACTTTATGACTTCAAGTAAACCGGATTGGTTTTCTTATACTCTAAGCCAACCACCAGTATTTCGAAGTTTTAGAGCAGTTTCTAAGTCGGAATTACTTTCACAAAGTTCTAATTTTTTTTTTTTTTAGAATCTCGACCTTTTTTTGTCGTTCTGCTGCACTGATCTTTCTCTTTAGTATATTGTTTTCCTCTCGAATGTCTTTCCTTAATGTTTTTTTCATGCATCATCTGTTGCTATACCAGTATCGCGTGCTAGTATTAAGCTATTGGTGCATTTCGTAGTTTGTACGAAACCCCGTGACAGTTTTTTAAATCCTGTATTAAATATTTTGTGTTTACAATTAGAGTAGAAAATAACAACTGAATTACACTGTAAAAAAAATTGGTATAAAAATGGACCCAGAGAACACCATACCGTGTAAAATTTTAATCCGTGTACTTTTAACACGGTGTGATCCATTTATTTACACCAAAATTTTTTACAGTTTAGACAAAATATCCAAAACGTTAAAGAACTAAGGTTTTTAATATTTTGTTCTCTTCCACTAAATATAAAATCATAGTCGGTTTATATATATATATATATATAGAGAGAGAGAGGATTAATTTTTGTTGTTATTATAAAATTTGAACTTACTTTGACGTCCTTTGGCTTTATTTGCATTGGTGATTTTGACGACGAAGGAATTTTTGAAAAAAACAACTTATAGATGTCCCTTTATTTTTCGTCAATTTTATTTGCAGCTCTTTGATTTTCGAATCTACTTCAGCTTCAACGTTATCACTACTTTTTAAACTCTTCCACAAGGTGTTAACTTCTTCTTGTATATATATATATATATATATATACATTTTATCAGCATAATTTGCACTGTATGCACCAAATATTTTGCGGTAGAAAATACCTAGATCAATATTTTTGTTCATTCTAAAATTATTTCATAAATTAAAAATAACAATATAGTTGAACAAAGGAAACCACGTCCATCACTCGGTTAAAGTCAAGTGTCAAGTGAACAATAGGAACTTATTGAAATCACGACACTGGCGCGTGAGGTGGAACTTGTCGAAGGTCTCACAAACCGCGGATGCGCGGAACGGTAGGACAGCGAGCGTGCACAAACATTCGACGCGCAGAACGGTAGGACAGCGAGCGTGCACAAACATTCGACGCGCAGAACGGTAAGATAGCGAGCGTGCACTCGCCGACGACTTAAACTTACATAAGCCTTATAAATATAGATCGAGTTAGTAATATTTTTAAGTTTTTGGTTTACATGTAAATTTCGCGTTTATTATTTTAGATTTTAACATGTGACGTCACAAAGCTTTTAACCTCCCCTCTTCCTTGTCACACAATGTCACATTTCGCTGGACCCCTCCCCCCTTAACGTGTGGCGTAATTTATGGATGTCCCCTTACTTAGAAGCTTAGAATTGCAATAATGTCACTGTTGTGCTACAAGTGTGCCAGTGCGTGTATTTGTTTCACAGTAGCTGTGGTTTTTTTTAGTATTAGGTGCTACTTTATATAAAAAAATCGAATAATGTCAGAACTAGCACATATGTTAATGTAAGTGTATGGTATTCATGTGTGTTTGTGTATGAGGAGCCAAAGGGATAAGACGGGGCCTTAGAAGTGTTAAATTACGTTAGGAAAGGTGAACTATAAATTATTTAGTGTTTAGATGTGGCAGCGCTAGAGTCCTAAATTAACCTCTGGCCAAGAATGTACAACACTGGGATACTGCAATATTGCTTTCTCAGCTAATTCCCCACGTGACAGCAGTTGTGAAACGCGCTCACCACCATAGATAAGGGAGTAGTAGCTCACCACCATAGATGCTAACCACGCAAGGCTCCCAACTCTTGCTCGATTGAACTCTAGTGACCAACTCAACACTGGCAAACTACACTATCATTAATTTTGAACTTTGAAGTAGTTGTGATATTCATAGGTTTAATGATCCTAACCTATCCACGACTAAATTGTGAAGATATCATCCATACATCAATATAATTTGAAACGCTTCTTAAAAAAAGAGTTTGGCAAAAAAGTGAGACATTGATTTTTGTCTTCTCCATTTCAAGTCTATATGATGTTTATATTTCTGTTACCAAGGTAAGGAAATAATGTAAAGTAAGACATCAAGCGTGTATTTTTTCTTAGACAAGAAACTGTCGTTATTTCACTGTCATAGCGTGAATAGCTGACATAGCAAGCAACACATTCTTAATTTATCATTACAACGTGTCCGACACAAGCCCTCCTATCAAACTCCATGTGGGTTTACGTGTATATTTATTTTAATTGTATAAATATTTACGAAAAAGATTATATGGTTACACAATGAAGGGGTTGAGGGATAAAAATATACATAGAGCATGGCAAAATAGAGATTTTTTTTTTTAGATTCTTTTTAGAATACTACATGTCTACATGTCATATGTTATAGACTTGACACTGGTGTGAGTACAAGTAGATGCTGCAAGAGAGTTTGACTAACTTTGTTGAGGCTGTCTTATTGTTTCAATAGATGGACTTGTTAATTATTGTTTCACTATATATATTTTAAAATTTATATCTTTGTCACTAATCATGTTTTGTCTATGTTTTAAAATATTGTATGTTCTCGGTTGTCTTTATTTTGTGGTTTATCCGCATTTTGTGACTACGATTTAAAAGACACTAAATAGTGTCTTACATACAAAGTTTCTTTATCTTTGCTCAAATACTACGTTAAATTTATTTTCGTCGGGTAGACCAAGGCCGTAGTCAAAGGGGGTTTTGGGGGTTCAACCCCCTGAAATTTTATAAACAAAATATATGTCGTTATTTTTGGTTCAAACAATATCAAAATTAAGGTACAAGTACAAATTAAGTGGCTGTGTTACCATAAAAAGCACTTGAGAGAGCTTCTAAAGGTGTTTAATATTTAGAATTTTTCCTAGCCTTTGGCAGTTAAGGGGTTATGTTGCCACAATAAAAACACTTCAGATAGCTTCTAGAGGTATTTAATATTTAGAACTTGTCCTAGCCTCCGAAAGTTAGGAGGTTATTTTGACATAAAAAAAACTTCAGATAGCTTATACAACTGTTTATCATTTAGAATTTTTTCTAGCCTCCGGCAATTGAAGAG